>JAOTQJ010044070.1:0-14954 GCA_025642045.1 Solanum sejunctum
TGAAACATAGATCCTTCGGTAAGCAAAGACATTTATCCACTCCAGCATGATAAATCAGCCATACCTCCAATATTTCATATATTCATATGCTCTTATATATATGTTCAAATCTACATACATATATCATATAAAATACATGAGTTCTTATAGCTAAACAAAGTTTGTGAGTTGCTTCAGTTCATTACACATTTCATTGTCTATGTAACATACTCTTTTCATTTCCATAATGTATTGTATGATTACTTACATGGCACATGCTGCATATATAGCTTTACTTCTCTAATATTATGACCACCAAAAGAATCATCTCAAAGGTAACCAAAAGATTAAGTATACAGTTTTGATGGGTGGTAGCCCGAGGGGGTTCATTGCGAACCTAGCATAGGGGCAATCCCAATACAGTTTATGGGTAGTAGCCCGAGGGGGTTCATTGAGAACCTAGCATAGGGACGATCCCTATATAGTTTACCACTGATCAGTTGGTCATTTGAGTATAGTTGTGCACAGATTTTATAGTACAGTTTTTACAGTAAAGGTAAAGCAATATAAAGAACATAAAGTACTTGATCCCAAAGTATAATTAAAGGTGGTCCCTTATTTGCAATAAGTGCATAATTTCATTTGAGTTATATTTCATATACAGTATTTGTTGCCTTATATATTCAGTACATTATCCCGTATTAAGTCCCTTCGGGGGGACCTGCATTTCATGCTGCAGGTACAGGCGCTAATAGATCTTCCCAGTAAAGTTCAGGACATTCAGCTGTCATTACCAAGCTCCAGGTTGTTTTGGAGCTTTGTCCGTGTTTTGAGTTTATATTATTATATTATATATTTAATTCAGATGGGGCATGTCCCGAATATTTATGGATACTTTCTCTCGACTAGAGGCTTTGTAGACTATGTAAACTAAAGTGTGGTCATGTCTCATACATTAGGAATCATGGCCCCAATGGCCTAGCTATACACATCTCCTTTTAGCTTGTTATTACCATTTATCTCCCTATAAGCATGCCAAATGTAGAAAGTTAATTATAATATATATAGAAGCGAATAGATATAGGTCAGTTCTCCTGAGCCTTATCGGCAAGGGTGCCAGTCCACCCTAATGCAACTTGGGGCGTGACACCAACCAACCCCCATAACTACAACCTAATTCATAGCCTTTACAATTATACCATCTAAAAATTCTATGATCAAAGCCTATGATAGTATAATCCTCATTTATCCCACTTTCAAGTCAGAGAAAAAAATTCTACAATTTATCAAGTCCTCGCTAATTCATCAAGTGTCATTAAATCAATACCAAACTAATCATATAAGGACATAAACAGGTCAATGATATAATGAATAATCAATCTCAATAGCACTCCATATAATCATAACAAGCTATAGCATTATGGGATGAAGATAAATGCCATGAGATGTAATGCAATGCAATGCAATGTCACATAGAAAGATGCATGTCTGTCCTATGATACACATCTGCTGATCATAAACATGCCTCAGTCAGAAACCATAGGGGCCACACATGGACCATATATCCATCGCGGCGCGCAATACATCCCTTGAATCATAGTATCCATCGCGTCATGCGACACGTCCCTCAAATCATATTAATCTTTTTATTTCTCATTCTGTTTTATTAGTCGAAATCATTTCCCTTTGGCTTTGTATTTATTTCCTTCGATCATCCAGCAAACACATAGTAAATGCACAGTAATCATGTTCATGAAAATAAAATATACAAGATGCTCATGCATATTCATATATTAATAACAAATAATCACTATTTTACATATAATAAACCTCCATCATAATTCACAAGTCAAATATCAGCATAGGATAATTATCAAATGTAAAATATTTCAATCAAAGCCTACATAAATCATTCTCAACCCCTCACACAAGAAGCACAAGATTCTATATACTTAACAAAGGTTAAAAAATTTACTTGCCTTATGTAAAGTCTCGAATCACGTTAGTTTTGAAGCTTTTTCCTTTTTATGACACTTCAATTCACCAAAATCTATTCAAATATAGTATCATAATTATACAATAAATCTAACGACACTAAAATCAATTAATTCGGGTGAAAAGGGTAAAACAGTCCCAAATATTTTATCACTAGAAAATATCATCAGAATCTGAAAATTTGTATATGAAAATGTTCCCCAAGTGATAACAAATTCAATGGCGAAAACCATTAAAAACGGAACTAACATGAGGAAGAAATTGTATGTTAAAATTTTCGAAATACATTAAAATGCAGCAATAAATCTATAATTTTTACCTCAAACGAAGCAAAAAAGTCAGTTTCTGAAGCTACCATGGTGTTCTTCTTGGAAAAATATACAATTTAGCTTTTTAAATTGCTCAAATCTGATTAAAATTGAGACAAAAATTGTAGGTTGAAGTTTGGAGAAAGTTTGCGATCTTCTCTTGTCTTTCTTGGAGAAAATCCCCAATCTTCGCAGTTCTTGTAAAGTGAAAGAACTTGTAAGGACATTGATTGAAAGAATTATCTTTGATTCTTTAATTCTTGACTTAGACTCTTTAGAGTTCTTGATGAAAAACCATAATTCTTGAAGAAGAAGAGTCAAAAGATCCTTTCTTGGGATTCTTGAATTTGTTTCTTGAAACCCTAGGTTATGATTTAAAATCCTATTGGAGCTTTGTGAATAGATGAAGAAACTCGGGTTGGGTAGATTGAAATTCATGAATAATACTTACCTTGAGGAAGAATCTTGAAAGATAATCTTAACTTCATGACTTTCTTGATCATTCTTGAGCATTTATGTTTAAGAGAGAAGAGAGAAGGTTTTAATTATGAAAACTGACTTTTTATAGGTTTTGGGGCTCATACATAGACTCCCATAGGTTTTAGGATAAAAATACCCTTAAATTATAAGAATAAAAATGTCATTAATTCATCCAATTAGGGTCCGCGATGCGCTCCAGGCGCGGACCGTCGGACAGCTCTGCACCCCTTCACTAAAATGGTCATAACTTTCTACTTCGAACTCAAATTAACGTGAAATCAGATGATTAGAAATATAATTTGAATATCTTTGATTAGATATATTATAGGTTACCAACTCATTATACTTTAGGAGATATGGTCATTTGAAATTGACACTTCTATCTACTCATACAATAAGTTGCTAGAAATTCTTTGAACTTGGTTGATGTAAAAGATCCCTTATGACTCTAAATCACACCTAATATACTTTAAATACTTAGAATTTGATCCTAGCTCGTATATACAACTTACAAATTATTGGTTCACCTAACTTTTATAAAATCATTAATTAGAACTACGACCTCATATCAGCTCCAATTCTATTCCCATACTAAAAAAATTGACTTTAGCATCTATGTCAATTAAGAATCCTCAATTAGAATCCTATATTATATGAAGGATGACTCGGTCTTAGCTTAAAAAATTTGGGGTGTTACATCATCTCCCCCTTGGGATCATTCGTTCTCGTATGATGATTAAAGGTGGATATCAAGGCACGAATAGATTCAGAATTCATCTTGACATTCGCATCAGTAAATCAAACTTTCGACTCCTCATCAATATCAATAATCCCTATTTAAACTCAAGAATATACAACCCACTCAAGAAAAGACAATCAATTTAGTTTAAGGTAAGGACATTACCTTCAACATTCTTACCGTCAGCCATGAATAACAATGAAGACTCCTTTCAATGCTCAATCATCCAATCTAGACAGTCACAAGTGACTCAGAATAGACAAATCGATTCTGATCAAGATTAGAGATACTCTTTTAGACATTTTCACCATCAAGCACAAATGGAACATCGCAACTCAATTAATTAAAATCAATTCAACATCTCGACAATCCTCATTTTGAACTCAAGAAGGAATCCGTAAACTTTAATGGAGAATGGGACTATCGATACATAAGACTCTAGGTACAACTCTCAAGCTTAGCATCTCATCTCAATTATACTCCCTTTCATGGCACTCTACATCCTCAACTTAAGCTTATAACTCTTACTCAAGTTTTCGTCTAACCTCCTCCTTCTCTTCTATTCAAGCCTACTTCTAAGCCTCAAGGTATTATTCACAAGATAATCATATTCCTACAAGGCTAATCCTTAATACTCAGCTCTAAACTTACACAAGGGCTTCCATCAAAATATCGCTAGTCATCTTCACTACTTCACTACTCTTCTTCGAGCCTTTATTACGAAGTCTTCACTAGTCTATCATTGGTATTTGCATAATAATAACCACGAATGCAAGCCTACTTAGCACTCCTACCTCCACCATTCGATGAGTTCTCAGTCAGAGTCAGACCAACATACTCTTACCTATCTATTATTCATCATAAGGTTTTTTTCTCTCTCCTTCTCTCTATCTCTATCCCTCCAGGACACAAGTTTAACACCAATATCATAATAAGGATATACTCACTCCTCCTCATTTACCCTCACCCTCAGTCTACTACCATCAGCATCACTATTTGAACCCCAAGGAACTCATCATCTGCTCCATTAGCGAAACCTCAGTCTACTACCTCTCCATGCAAAAGAAGCATGAATACCATCAAGAACTCAAGTAATCAGATTCTCGAATACACACTCTCAATGATAGACTTGAACACAATATCTAGAGTTTAAATCTTATCTCAAACGTCATTATTATTAATGAATATTATCAAGTACTTGCATACTCAAATACGCAGAGGCTTAAAAGGAACATCAACTAAAAGATAGGAACTCAACTCCATTATAACAATTCAGGAGCACTCATTCTCTATCATCACCCATAACTCGCCTACTATCGTCAATACTTCTATCAAGACTGGAAAGCTGGATTACTCAAAGAGCTTGGAGCAAAAGATCATTAGCATAATTCAATCGAGAAATCTTATCTGAAAATATTCATAGATTACAACAACAACAACAACAACAAGATTACCTAGGGCCTCAAAGGCTCTCACCCATTACGGGGTAAGGGAGGGTTGGAGGTATGCAACTTGACCCCTACATTTAAAAACATAGTGCGACTGTTTTCAGATGACCCATGATGAGCATCGAAAGTTGCATTGACTAACTACTACTTCACACTTGAAAGAAGCGCAGACAGTTTAAAAAGCCATTTTACTTTATTCCATCATACTCCAAAGCCAAAAAATAGTGAATCTTTGGCTCTATCCAAGATTGATGGAATGAACATTCATAGATTAGAATCTCTTTAATCTATGAAGATTCATTTTGAGTTCACAGAACTATACGTAGTGTAAAACTCAGGTCATATCTCCTTCAACATAGGACTGGAAACTTTTGGGTTCATGGGGTAAGATCAAGATTAATGAATAAATTTATCGCTTCTCATCCTCAAAATTCAGCATGAATAGGAATCAGCATGATGTGCATGGGACTACGCCATAGGCATGACAATCATACACCAGAAGGGAATATAGTAACACCTCAACTGAAGGGTAAATAGTTGATATCTCATCTTGATCAACCCATCACTATCACAGACCCAAGGTCTACTCCGGTTTACCACTTTGTCATCTCTCCCTTAGCTCTCTAGGTCTTTAAATTTGGGAAAAAATTTCCTCTGCTAGGCTGTAAGCATATACCTCCACAAGATCGAAGAATCACTATCCATAAGAATAGGCGTCTTAAATTTTTCTATTAGACAATAGTTGCATAAATTAATTAGCCAGTAAGACTCTCTTCAAAGTTACCACTATTAGCTTCCTCTTGTCTCTATGGAAATCTCTCTATATACTTTCTAACCTTATTGAAGCAAATAACCACTTCCCACACCTCTTAAATTCTAACCTCTTCTTTTGCCTGCAGACCCCCAACTTTTGTGCCCCCTATAAACCCCTTTGCACAAGACTTAGACTTTCCTGGAATACTCATCATCATCTATCCATAAGCCCCAATCGAATTAGCTACTCGTGACGACAAAGATCACTTACATAAGCCTACACTATAGTGGCAACTCAAATGTACTATCTAGATTTTTATAGCAGTCATAGCTTAAAGTTTCACACATCTTTACTCAATCATGGGTACACATCTCATGTCTCTTTTTATCTATTGAGCTATCCTCATTTGACTCGTCTTACCTAAGGGGTACTTGTACTCTATCCATAACATCACTTTCCTTACAAATCAGTACCACTCACCTATTCAGTCATATCTCCTTATCTAACTAAGGCTCATAATTCAATGAATCCGATGAACTCTATCTTAAAATTCATAAGCCTAGTTTGGATATACCACTTCAAAGGTGCTCTATATCCTTCTATTCAACATCTACATTTCACCCTCAATAGTATGAATACCACAACACATCAGCATAAGCTTTTTTATAGTTTGAGCATGCTCTATCATATCGTGACACTAACTTTCTTTCTCTCTCTATATATATACCTCATCATAACAAAGATAGGGTACACATCACTTTTTCATCAATCCTATAGCAGTCGACTCGTCGCTTCATTACTTACCTAGTAGGTACATAACTCTAACTACCAGTCTCAATCAACCATCACTCTTGTTATCTCGTCCCTTTCTTTCCACCATCATCCTTTTAACTCTGGAATGATTTAATTCTACTCAGGGTTTATAAGACCTCACATCTCACTCAGGTGGTAACATTAATCTCTTTGGAGACATAAGTCTCTCTCTTATAGGTAACATCGGGAGCATGTTTTGAAGAAAAAGGGTTTGGGTACCTCTCGAGCTAACTCAAATGCTTGATCATATGAGTAATAGTGCACTTCTTCTAGTCAATCAACGTAGAACCTTAGTCATCTTTACTCAAGCCTGGTGTAGTCTCTCTACCATTCTGATTATTTATTTTAGGGGATCTCATCGGTAAGAGTTTGAACATTATTGTCTCTGTTACCTCATGAATAAGGCATAGTTGAAAGGTTTAGAGTAACACACGAATTAGAAGATAGCTTTCATAGAGTTTAACTCTATCTCACAAATTTGGAATAACAAAGAAGTGAGACAATTCATAATGTCCTACAGCCTCCTACTTCTATGAAGTGTGGTCGACAAAACACCCATAAACAAGACTCTAGTAGACCCAGATTCATAGACTACCTAGGACACTTGAACTAATGCCCTGATACCAAGTTTATCACGCCCCGTGAGGGTACCCTAAGCATAATTGGCACTCAGAGATTATTGCTAGTCCCCAAGCGAACCACCTGGCCTTATTACATTCGTTCTATCATTAAAATTATCAGAAGACGTAAAAATGCATATCAGCGGGCACTCTACCCTATTACATTTCCATCAAAGAAACATGGACCATACTCCACAGAGCTAGTCATCAATATCTATGAAACATCATAGAATGTAAAATAAACTCAGTTTAGAAAAGGAAAAAGGGGAAAAGAAACCCCAACATCAAGCCAACATCTCTCAATGTCTATGAAGCCTTATAACTAACAATCTAAGAAGGTACCATGACATACCATGGTTGCCACAAACTCAGGACTATTTGAATCATAAAGAAAAGAAATAAAAGACATTCTCCGAATGCAAGGGAGGGCTCACCAAATTTCTAGAGCTGGAAGTTTGGACCTCAATGACTAACCTGCTAAAATCCTCTGTCTACTAAGTCTGTATCATAAAATGATGCAGTGCCAGAGTGGTGTCAGTATGTGAAATATATGGTATGTAAATGGGCTAAAAGTAAACAAAATAAACAAAAACCATGGAACAATATTAGTTCATCAGGTGTTCATCTCATCTCAGAATAAGGAATAGATTCTATCACAATTAACATCCGTCAAGACACATACCATCACATCAACATTTGAGTACTATCAAGAGAGAATCTATATAGGAGTTTCTCAGACCTACACCCATCACCTATTAGCCGGTGATGATACAACAAATCGATGGTGTTGCCCCATCCGTCCAATACTTTGCCAAGACAGAAGGCGTGCATTATTGGATCTAAAATAGAAAAAACATTATGTCCTCTTTTAAGACAAAGGAAACATCTGTTTCTCATGGTTCAATCCTAGCCTATGCTGGCCACGTAGTTATTAGTGCGAGTGGGACTCATTGTTAGCCATTTTGATACTCGATACTTCTCTAATAGACTCAATATGTTCATACACGTTAAAGCCATCCTTTGTCATTAGTCTCCTTTGGACTTGGACATCAATTCATTATTCATTCATTAACTCAGGGAATTAGGAAATATTCCTTTAAAATTACGTTCAACCTCTTTGAGGTTCTAAATTCATTATCATCAACCTTCAATTTGTTTCAATTCAGTACCTGGACCACAACCTGCAACTACAATCGTGTGATCAATGCTCTATACAACAATCTCTAGGTTCATTCTTAGACTCATTAACCACATAATCATGTAGTGTTTATATACTCATACAACTCATTCATTTTAAACCATGTAAACAAGTAATTCAGTTATGATAATCATCACATTCACTATATATATAAAAAATATAAAATAGTTTTCGTTAAAATATTCAAGAATTATAGAGACAGGACTCATCACCTTCAAAAATCAATTCTCTACAATAGGGGGCACATGGGAGAACAATCACATGCTTTGGGTAGCTTACATACCTGGTATGAAGTTTGACAATCAACTTCTCAAGAAATTAGCTCCAACCTTTGAACCCTTGCTCTTTCTCCTCTTCTTCACTCAAGGTCTGTTCTTAGTTTTTGCATAAAGGACTTTAGAATAAGTTTTTGAAATCTTTTAGGCTAAAAACAACTTATATTGATCGTGTATCAAGTCTAGAATGGGTAGAAAAAAGTCTAGAATGCTCCTCAAAAGAAAAGAAAAAGTTTCAACTCTAGATTACCCAATCCGCAATGCGGACTGAGCGTGCACCAGTACAATTTTTGACTGAAAACTCAAAATATGTTGGAAAACTAGTTTTCTATAAAAATACACATAAATCGCATTCATCAAATGTGTTTTATGTATAAATTTTCGTAAATTGCTTTCCGATCGATTTTTTCAATTCTCATCGAAAAATTGAAAAAAAACACAAGTGTGGGTCTGCGACTGGTCCGCGGCCCCAATGCGTACCTTCACTGTTTTGGCTTTTAGATCGAAAAATTATTTTTTGATCCAGTTGCTCTAGAATCGGGTCTAGACCACTTTCCTACCCATTTTTTGTCCTTATTGCAAAACTAATCTCGGATTTTTCATTCGAGCTTAAGAAGGCGCATTATGCGAACGATAACCTTCTAGGGGCATTTCAATAATTTCACGGGGTATTACACCCGAGCAGTGGTTGTATCAAGAGGGACTTGTATCGCAATGAACCAACAGCAAAGAGACAGAGTTCACAAAGTAGTGCAGAATGATAGGCAAGATGTATTGAACAAGAAGAATATGATATGTTATTGTTTTCCCGTGTGAGGGTTGTTTATTGTCTAAAGAGTGTTTTTCATGTATAATTATCTGTCAAAGTGAGAACAGGAGGCCACATTATATAGCATGTAGAAAAACAAGTAGAAGGAAAGAGAATCAGGGGATTATGGAAAACTTTTCCTTGATCAAAAAAGGAGAATCAATCATTATAGAAATTGGATCAAATTAATAACACTTAGCATAATAATAAATCTAGAAAATCCGATCAATTAGCATGCTAAAATCTATCTTAAATAGCACTATTTTATTTCAAGTAAGAAGAAACCAATCAATTTTCGGGCAAAGCCAATCAGTTCTAGCGAAATTGAAATATGCGAGAAGCGGATTAAAATTATATATATATATAAATATATATATATTTTAATTTTTTTTTCTTTCAACAAAACGTGTCCATAAATAAGAAGTAAATTAAAATTTCTAAATTTTCTATAAATGATGAGGTGCCAAGATAAAGGAAGAAAATATTCATTTAACATAGAGGTTACCATAATTATGGTGGTACTAAAAGTTATTACGTGATTTAAGATCTAAGGAAAAACTTTCAAAGTCAAGTAAATCACAACAAATCCAAACTTACAAAAATTATTAAACAAAGAAAAGGAAGCAGCTAGTTGTTCTCATCAGAAATGTATCTTAAGCAATTTAATGAAAACATTGGTCACCATTTTATAATATTCAAATGATGTTCATTAAGAAAGAAAATAACAAATAATGGCATACCCATAATCATTCAAACTAAATAAGTATAACTAGTCATATTAGAATTTGAGAAAAATCACTCAACATTATCAGAATCACCAAATTGGTGACTTAATAAACTAATTCAAACCTAAACATGGAAAATATAATCAAAATCTCTTCGTTGAAGCTGTCAAAAATAAAAAGTACCAATCTGAGGGATGAATTGCAACGGTCCAAAGAATTATATGCCAAATTCATCAAAATCAGCCATCCAGAAATAATCAAAGAAGAACAGCGAATTGCTAATAGAGACAGAGAGCAGTAGTGCTTTTGACATGAAATGAACACACTAAAATATTGCAAATTAACAAGACTTACTGTAACCACATACGAAGAATATTGTTATGAAATCCCAATAACACAGTTATCATATGAACATAAAAGATGGGTATCAAAATAATATACCCGGATGAATTCTTAAGAATCCATCGTAAATCCTCGAACTTCATTGACTCGGACTTGAACTCGACAGCCGTTGTCGTCGCTGATCGGGGTTCGCTTGGTGGTTGTTCCGATTGGAAAAATGGAGAAGGAATATGAAGAGAAGGGGCTATTTGGATGTTGTTTCGGTCGGGTTTTTTTGAAGAGAAATGGGTTTCTCTAGGAGTGGTTTTTTGGTGTGAGAAAGGAAGGTGGGAGAGGGATAGAGGTCAATGCTTGGTGGCTACCGGTTGAGTGTGGTGCTCGTTTGGTTTTTGCCGGCAAAATGGAAGAAGAAAGGTCGTTTGGGTGTTGTTTCCGGTAAGAAATTAACAGGAGAGGGTGGAAGTGGTGGTTGCCATGGTGCAGATGTATTGAGAATACTTAGTAGTAGTTGATGTCGTTAGTTAAGTTGTTGTTGATTAGTTAGTTAGTTAGTTAGTTGAATTAATTAGTTAGTCTGGGAATTAATCTCATACACTAAACCACACAATAGCTACACTTGTAGATACAAATACTGATACTTGTACATATACTTGTACATTCAAACAGTGCATATATAAGGGCACTTGTACATGTTAACAGTGAATTGAGGAATAAAATTTCCCAATTAGATTTCCTCTCAAATCCTCTCTCTCAATTTCCTTCTTCAATCTCACCAATTCTTTCCTCCATTGTGTTTCTCTTCATGGTATCAGAGCCAGTGAGCTCGACGAAGTGCTGCTAGGTCATAGAGACGACCATTAATGAAGCTTGAAGGAGATGGAGGCGAAGACGAATTCGAACGGCGCTACAGCTCGAGCTTCGATTGAAATTTTGGGCCATGTTCTAAAGAATCATAATCATCCGCTACATCTTCACCCTTCAGATACTCCAAGAGGTGTCTTGACCTCAATTCAACTCACGGGAACTAAGAACTATTCACTTTGGAGTAGGTCGATGCTGATTACCTTACGTGCGAAAAGAAAGCTAGGGTTTATTCCTGGTATATGCAAGAAATCGTATTATGGATCCGAGTTGGAGGAGTAATGGGAGAAGTGTAACACATTTGTGTTGGCCTAGATTATGAATAAAGTATCAAAAGAATTGTTGAGTAGGATAGTGTACGTTTCGGATGACATAATGGTTTGGGCAGATTTGAAAGAGAGATTTGACAAAGTTGATGGTTCTAGAAGCTATCAACTGCATCGAGAGATCTGCACTCTAAATCAAGGTAACATGACAGTTACAACCTATTTCACTACGATGAGATTGTTGTGGGATGAGTTTGATGCCTTAGTCCCTCCACTTCCTTGCAGTTGTGATAAGTCTAAGACATATGTTGACCACATTCAATATTTATGCCTATTTGCATTCCTGATGGGGTTAAATAAGGTATACAGTCATACTCGCAGTCAGATACTCATGATGAATCCCCTTCCTGATATGCGTAAGGCTTATGCGATGATTGTTTCTGATGAGAGCCAGCATACGACGGCTGGATCATAAAGTGAGTGGAGAGATAAATGAATCTATGGTACTATACACTAGAAGTACTAGTAAGGGAACCTACTACACTGGTGGAGGAAATAGAACAAGCCAATTCAATGACAATCACAAGCAGAAGAGAAATTGGAATCTGATATATGACCACTGTAAGATGCATGGCCACCACAAAGATGTTTGTTACAAACTAGTTGGTTATCAAAATGATTGGAAGTTCAAGAAGAAGTTAGGAATATTGCAAAATAACAGAATGCAGAGGAACCCTGATGCAGTAAATCATGTGATTGCATCTAAGGATGAGATAGAGCTATTTGATGATTTTGCACCTGTTGCACCTATAGTGAAGGGAAAGGCCATTGAGCATAACACATAACCCATTTTCACTCAGAGCCAATACAACAGAATCTTGCATATGTTGGAAAAGGAAGATGCAGGCTCAAGCTCAGATAAGGGACTTAGCAACATGGCCAACATAGCTAGTATGATAACTATTTCAGATGCATTGTCTACAATTGATAATAGCACGCAGACTAAGGTTGAGAATGGTAAGGAACATTGGATAGTTGACTCAGGTGCCACATGTGATATGACATACAATCTGAGCAAACTTGATTATGCATCTAATTGTGTTAATAAGATGGTTCATTTGCCCAATGGTAAGGTTAAACGTATATCACACCCTGGCTGTTATAGCACATCTGATGGAAATACCTTGAGAGATGTATTGGTGGTACCTATATTTAAGCATAACCTACTTTCAGTGTCTAAATTAACAAGGCAATTACATCGCTTAGTTAATTTTTTCTCTAATTTCTTTGTGCTTCAGGACCTCTCAAGTGAAAAGGTGAAGAGGATTGGTGGACTCTATTATCTTCCTGCTGGACTGCATTGTGGGGGAAACAGAGGAGCTCAAAGGGCACTGCTAACACAACATTCAAATACAGACAAACTATTATGGCACAGGAGATGAGGTCATCCCTCTGCAAAGGTGTTGCAATATCTGTTCATGGATACTAGCTTCAAAGGGAATGATAAATGTAATAATTGCCCTGTCTATCCACTTGCTAACCAGACTAGGCTACCTTTTTAATTGAGTATTTCTAGAACTCAAGCTATTTTTGATGTAATTCATATGGATGTATGGGGACGTTATAGAATTACTACTGATAATGGCTTCAGATTTTTCTTAACCATAGTTGATGATTACTCAAGAATGTGTTGGCTATATTTGTTGAAACTGAAAAGTGATACACTTCCAGTGTTGAAATCTTTTCTAGTGTTAGCAAAGAATCAGTTTGGCAGACAAGTTAGGAAGATAAGAACTGATAATAGCACTGAATTTTTTAACAATGAGTGTATGAATTGCTGAAAACACTTGTTATTATTCATGACAGGAACTTCCCCTATACTCCATAACAAAATGGGGTAGTTGAAAGGAAACATAGGCACATACTTGAGGTGGCTAGAGCAATCAGATTCCAAGGCAGTATCCCTATCAAGTTTTCGGGGGAGTGTGTTCTATCTGCTGTATATTTGATAAATAGGCTTCCTACTCTAGTTTTATAGGGGAATTCTCGATATCAGTTGTTCCATGGAGCCAAACCAAGCATTGATCATTTAAGGATTATAGGTTGTTTGTGCTATGCAGCCAAGGTAATCAGGCAAGACAAGCTCTCTCCTAGGGGTGAGGCCTGTCTGTTGTTGGGATATTCACCAACACAAAAGGGTTATCTTCTGTGCAGTTTGTCACAAAGAAAGCTCCTCATTAGCAAAGAGAACATCTTCCCTTTCAGGTGGAAATTCAGCAAGCAGGAATACTTATTTCTCACTGAATCAGATGCAATCACAGCTGACTTCTCTATTGCAATGAGGATAGAATTTCATCTGCACGTATCACTGAAGTAGAAGAGCAGCTGGATGATGATTCCATGATCATACATGACACTGATCAGCCTGAGGATACTAGTGTGGTAGTTGATTCCCCAACTAGAAGATCAGCAGAGCTTCCATGCAAGAGGTCTAGCAAAAATCACCATCCTCCCATCTAGATGAAAGACTATGTGACTCCAGATGGAATTCTTCCATACTCTCAGAGCAATTTTATTTGTAATGATAATCTGTCATCCAGGTACCAGTCCTACTTGTTGTAACACCCCACATTTTTCAAGTACTAATTCTATTTAAATAAATCATGTTATGCCTTGGTCAAATTAGCGTCAATTCTTAAAAGTGCTTGAATCTCGACTTAACGGGCAATATGTGAGTGTAAATGCTTAAGACGGTTAAGGGTGTATATGTGTTGGTGTTAAATTAAGGATATATTAGACTTATGCAAAGTGAAGTGATTGAGGTAATTTTATGACTTAATAATCTAGTAGGTTAGTCACCTACTTTCTTAGCTTAAAATTAACAGCTAAAACGGAGACGAGACTCGACGCCAAATTAGTTCAAGTTAGATTATAAATAAATTCCATGTTAAGGATGTAACTTTGGCCCATGTTTAAGCATCATAAATAGACCTTATTTTCAGTCCAAGGAGAATTTAAAAATTGTCCAAAACACACTAGAAATAACTTGGCCTTTTGGACCCAAAACCCAACTAAGAAGAAAGCTGGAAATTGGAAGCCTAGGTCCATCATATTTTAGATCCAATTGAGCCAAATTTTGGAGGAGAAAATACTGCAATAACATACCATCAATAGGTGTCATGATCAGGTCAATAGTGGAAGAAAATGTTGGCCAAAAACAATCTTTAAAAATGGGTTAAGTGCAGCACTAAGAAATAATGTTTCAGCTTTGTTAAAGTTCTTTGTCCTCTCTCTAATCCACTTCAGCAAGCTGTAAACTCAATTTTCTAAGTATTTTGAAGGA
>JAOTQJ010044091.1:2109-50525 GCA_025642045.1 Solanum sejunctum
CCTAACTTAGTATCACCAGATAACCTAATTCTTTTGTAGTATGTAGCATGCCAGACGGTAAGTAAAGCTCACCAAACCCTTTAGCCCAGGGGAGAGGCAAATTTCACTACGTGACTTGGTCCATCCCCATGGCGTGACATTACCAACCCTTACCTATTATCCTAGTAAAACCTTCCCTTGGCCTAGTTTGGTTGATTAAACAAGAACACATCAATTGAATCATGTTAGTTGATTTCTTTTCCTATTCATTACTACCTTGGTCTAGTCAATAACACTAGGCAGGATCTATATTGGCTACCACTAGAAAACATGCAAAATGAAGAGAATTAATTAATACATGCATACACACTTTTCAAAAATTATGAATTATTCAGTTTTACCTTGTTAGTTCTTCATGGTTCTCACAATCCTAGTTGTGGATTTAGCTACTCATAATTTATGTAGACACAAGACTTATGAATTTGAATAACATAATAGAACACTTACACAATTGAATTAAGCACAACCAAACTTCAATGCAAATCATAAGATTGTAATTAAAAGATCAAAGCAAAGTGTACAGGTGTTTCTCAAAACTCTCCAATGTTTTTCTCTACTCTATCTTACTATTTTTAGGCTAACTCCGCAAACTCTCCCAAAACAATAACCTAGAAACCTATTTATAATGTTTAAAATATAAGTCCTAAACAAAATAGGATAACTGAGTTGATATGCCTCATGAGATGCTCTATGGGTCATATAGTGTTTTATGGCTCGTACTTAGGCTTTTGTACTTTATTACTGCAAATCTGGACTTGTCTTCAATGACACCCCTCCATGGCTCATAAAAGGTTCTACAGCCTGTAGAGGGTTTTGTCTGATGTAACTTCAGAAAGTCCTCCTTTGATTCTCAGGACACATGATCTACGACTCGTAAAATATTTCATGATCCATCTCATGTTCATAAAACAATCTTCAAAAATCTATTCCTCACTGGAATTGTACAGTAAACTTCCTTCATGGCCCGTAGAATGCTCTACGGCCCGTAAAGGGTCTCATGAATCCAGAAAATTAGAAACTTCTGCATATTCTTTCCAAAATCAATGACAACCCTGAAATCCTGCAAACCAAACACAAAACACATAAAATACGCTAACATCACATTGAGAAGATATAAAATTTAGGTTTTAAGTATCAAAAGTGTTGTATTTTGACAGTACATCAGCTGGGCATGCTACTCTTGACTTGGAGAATATACCAGAATATCATGAATAAAAACCACAATAATAAAGTCCAAATATGGCAAAAATACCCAAGTCATCATGTTCATAAATGTTGCAGGGGTATTAGTTAGCCTAAATGGCATGACTAGGAACTCGTAATGCCCATAATGGGTTTGAAAGATGATGTGATGTCAAAATATAGCACATTTGATGCTCAAAATAAGGGATTTTGTGAGTTCTTAATGTGACTTTATGATTTTTATGTGTTTTTGTGTTGCTCTTGCAGAAAAGTTAGCTTGGCATGATTTTGGAGAAAAATTACAAATTTTACTGAAGCATAGGACATACGAGTTCACCTATGAGTCATAGCCCAAGCTAAGAGTCCTAGGTTTATATTGTAGCATAAAATAGAGACCAAAATCTCAGAAATCTGCTAAGTGGAGGTCAACCATACGAGCCATCCTACAAGTCGTAAGTTGCACTATGACTCATATTGGTGGAATCATAGTAGGAATCATAGAGCCAAAATATTGTACCAAAAATTGAAGGCCTAGTCTACGAGAGGAGCATACAAGTACTAGCTATAATAATCACTCGTACCCGTGGGTCAAACCAGTTGAGTTCAAGATGCGAAGAACCTGATAGGAGACCTCGACTACGACTCGTAGGGTGACCTGTGAGATGTACTAGCTGCCATCTATGTTTTCTGTGTTATTTTTAGGGTTTATTTGTAAACAATATAAATATATTAAGTTAGGGTTTTATTAAGGGAGATTCCAGACTTTAGAACATAGAACTTGTCTTTGAATATTCTCTCAAGAATAATTTAAGGTTCTAGCTTAGTTTATCATTTTCTCTTGGAAAATTCATTTTGGGGATTGCAAATCTTGCTTTATACTCATTGCCAATCTATCAAACTTTTGGGTTTGCAACTTGTAGTTTCTACACTTTTTATTATTTTTGGTAAAACTCTTAACTATATCTTGTATTTACATTTTTGCTTGTTTTGCCTTAGCCATGAATAGCAAAGCACCCACAACTTGGGGTTGTGGGAACCATGGATATTTGACTTGAGATAACCTAAGTTTATTACATTTCTATTATTGGGGTTTTGCATATATTGTTTATTTCCCTTCATTATGATTGTTGTTTGGTGGCCAACACCAAAACCGCCTACTATCATGATTCCAACCAAGGTAGTGATGAATAGGAAAAAGAAAATAGATGACAGAATTAGATTGATGTGTTCTCATCTAATCAACCAAACCTAACCAAGGGGAGGTTGACTGGGACAACAAGCAATATTTAGTTCGCATGCCATGGTAGCCAACCAAGCGCCATGGTGACATTCGACCTTCACCTTCACAAGAGAGCTGGAAGAACCTAAATTACCGTCTTGCATGCAAATCTCCAAGTAGTTATATTATCTAGGGTAATCGAGTCAAAGAACCATGGGGAATACAATTTCTAAGTTGTCCCTAAAATTGAGTGTTTTTCTGTATTTTATCATAGAATTTATTTTATTTTGTTTTTGAATCTCAAACAAACCCCCTCAATTTAGAGATTTTAGTTATCGATACTCGAAATGATTGATAGTGAGTTCTTTTAGTCAAACCTTATATTCCCTGTGGATTCGATCCTAACCTTCGGTTAGGTTAATTATTAACAACAATCACTTTCTTATTGGAGCGTGAATATCATAAAGAATTACAGCGCCATTGCCGAGGAATACGACTAGGTTTTGACTTGAATTCACTATTAGTTATTTCTACTGTTAATTTATAAAGTCTCGTGTATTTTACTTTTGTTTCTATTTTTGCTATTTGATTTTACTTGTAGTGTGTGCTAGGTTGTATGCCCAACACAAGGAACCAAGGTGATCCCCTAGTTCTAACTAATTAGTAGATTCATCAACTCTTTAGAAGAATGGCTCAAGTGAATGAGGATGTCATGGTTGAGGAAGAAATGAATATGAATGAAAATATGGGGAGAGAAGGAAATCCACATCCGAGGGATGAAACGCCACAACTTAGGGATTTCAACTAAAATAATTATGGATGGAACCAATATCATCTAAAACCTATCGTCATGGACGTTGATGGTGCTATAGTGTTTCCTTTCATTGCCAGTAGATGCTAAGTTTTTTATGTCGAGTGGATTACTCCAAATGCTCCAAACCCGTTGATTATCACAGGGCTACCTTCAGAGGATCCCTACCATCATCTCTAAAATGTGATCTTTGTTTGCAAGAGTGTCATGTGGACATAAAATCTTTCTATTGACCCCATTGGTTGAAGAGTGCTTCCACTGTCATTGACTGGCAATGTAGCTGTGTGGATGTTCGAACTTCCTCTGGGTACCACAACAAGATGGTTGAGCTTCACAAAGTATTCCTTGAAAGATATTTCCCAAGATCTAAGAAGTTGAAACTCAAGGATCAAATAAACAATATTGAGCAATTTTTGGGTGGCTCTATTAGCACAACACGAGAGATATTTACCAAATTCTTGAGTATGGTCCGCGATCACAAGATTGTTGATGATGCGTTAGTTGAGATTTTCTATTGGGAACTTGATGAGAATAGTCAAGTTTGCACTGACACAATCATGGGAAGCATGTTTCTTGACCAACCCTTTGCATTGATAGCCGCAAGGATGGAGCAAGTGGTTAATACCAATAGAGCATGGGGTCAATGAAAATGAGGTGCAATGAAGACCTCTTGTGCTGTTAACAGTAAGGATGAGCAAGAAAAGGTCAATAAAGAGATAATGGAGCAACTTGCTCAACTCCGCACAAGTATGGACTTGGTCTTAATGCAAAACCAAGAAAGTCTCAAAGCGGTCACTCACTAACCTCCAAAGACTCTAGCGTACGAAGATCTATTATTTGATGAAAATGCATGTTTTCTAAGCAACCAAGCGATGGGTTTCCGAAAAAACCTCCAAGGATCCAATTTGGATTATTGGAGACAAGGTTCCGTGAATCAAGGTCAGAACTTAAACCGTGATGGGGTATATAGAGACAACCCTGGTAGATATTATAAAAGAGAGAAAGTGTCAGAGACCAAATAGGAAAGAAGAGATGGCTACAAGAATGGTCATTATGTGATACCTTACAACCATGATGCCGGGTCAAGTAACTCCAGGATCGAAGAGATGTTCGCCAAGTTGTTGAAGAGAGTCGATCACCATGATCATACTTTGAAAGGAATGAAAGAGGATATCTCAAGTATTAACCAAAAAATAGAGTCCTACTAGGTGGTGATTAACCAAATAATAATTTGGGTAAGTTTCTTCGCAATTGAACCAATGCCAAAAGGGAACCTTACCAAGCAATACGGTTCAAAATCCTAAAAAATGAAGGGTATTGCATGGCAGTGATGACTCGGAGTGGAAAAAGCACCATAGATCCTTCTAGACCAATGGTTATGAATGGAAGGAACGAAAAGAGGGTAGAGGAGAAGACAGAAGCATATAACACAAAAGAGAAACTAAAGAAATACAAAACCTTTCCAAGGCCCCTACCGTTTTTTCCCTTAAGGCTTGGGAAGAGAAAAGAGGAAGGTAAGTTTGAACAATTTTTGGCGATGCTTAAAAGTTTTCAGTGGACCTCCCCTTAGTTAAATCTCTTGAGAGGATGCCTGGGTACGCTAAATGGATGCAAGATATGATCAGTAAGAAGTAAAGAGTTAGTCAAGACTTTTCCTAAAATTTTCAACATTGTAGTGCCATTACCATAAAGTCTTTGGTGCAGAAGCATGACGATCCAAGTATATTCACCATACCATGCATAGTTTGGAAACTCATATTTACTAGAGCACTATCTGATTTGGGAGCCAGCATTAACTTAATGCCTCTTCCTATATTCAAAAAGGTTGGTTTGAGAAGCCTTGTTCCTATAAAGATGCAGTTACTGATGGCAGACAGAACGGTCAAGAAGCCAGTGGGGATACTCTATGATATGTTGGTCAAGGAAGATAAATTTATATTCCCCATAGATTTTGTTATACTTGACTATGATATTGATTTTGCAGTTCCTATCATCTTGGGAAGACCTTTCTTAGCCACAGGTAGAGCATTGGTTGATATGGAAAAGAGTTTGCTTACTTTCAGGTTTGGTGAAAAGGCAATTATGTTTCAAGTAGGCCAACAAGATAGAAAGGGTTGTGAGTTTTAGGTCATCTCAATGATTGAAATGAGTGAGGATGATGAAGTGGAGATTTCAGTTGAATCAAGGCTAGAGGTTGAACCTTTGGCAGTTATGTTGATAAATATCAATGGTGAAAGCATTCCTGATTATGAGGAAATAGTAAATGCTCTCGGGGTTTCATTTAGGTCAAGACGACAAGCCAGGCTAGAATTGGATTTGAGCAACACGGAAACTCCACCCACTAAGCCATCTATAGAAGTACCACCTGAGCTAGAGTTGAAGGCACTACCAACACAGCTGAAATATGCATACTTGGGAGAAAATAGTATATTACCTATCATAATTACAACTGATTTAAGTGAAACATAGGTAGAGGCCCTTGTTTCAGTTATCAAATGATTTGAAAAGGCCATCGGATGGACAATTACAGATATTATTAGCATACCTCTTGGGTTGTGCACGCACAAGATTCAACTCGTCAAAGATTATAAATCAAGTATTAAACATTAAAGGTGGTTAAATCCTCCAGTGCAAGAAGTAGTTTAGAAAGAGATCATCAAGTGGTTCATTGCAGGGGTGATCTACCCTATTGTAGGCAATGAATAAGTGAGCCCCGTGTAATATGTCCCAAAAAAAGATTGTATCACTATGCTGCCGAATGAAAAGAATGAGTCAATTCCCATGCGATCAGTTACTGAATGGAGAGTGTGCATGGACTACCGGAAGTTGAATGCTTCCATGAAGAAAGATCATTTCCCCATGCCATTCATGGATCAAATGCTTGATAGACTTGCAGAGAAGGGTTGGTATTGTTTTCTTGATGGTTTTTTGGGTATAGACAAATTGTCATTGCACCCGAAGATCAAGTGAAGACCACTTTTAAGAGAATGCCATTTGGGTTATGTAATGCTCCAACAACATTTCAATGATGAATGATGTCCATTTTCTCTAATATGATAAAAAGCACTATTGAGGTGATCATGGATGATTTTAGTGTGGTTGGTCAATCTTTTGAAGAATGCCTATTGCACTTGCGTGATGTATTTGGAAACATGTGTTGAGAGTCACCTGGTGTTGAATTGGGAGAAATGTCACTTTATGGTCAAGGAAGGTATTGTCCTTGGTCATAGAATTTCAAGCAAGGGATTGAAGTTGACTAAGCAAAAAATAAGGTTATCGAGAAACTCTCGCCACCGATTTTTGTAAAAGGTATACATAGCTTCTTAGGCCATGCAGGGTTCTATTGCCATTTTATAAAGGATTTTTCAAAAATCTCATAACCCCTATGCAAGTTGTTGGAGAAGGACACAAAATTTGTGTTCGATGATGCATGCATGCATGCCTTTGAGAAAGTTGACCTAAGCACCTATCACTATATATCCAGATTGATCAAAACCCTATGAGCTAATATGTGATGCAAGTGGTGTTACATTAGGTATAGTATTGGGGCAGTGCAGGGAGAAGATTCTGCATCCTATCAATTATACTGGCAAGGCGCTTAATGTGGATCAAAAGAATTACACAGTCATTGAGCAAAAATTGCTCGTCCTCGTGTTTGCCTTTGAAAAATTTTGATCATACCTATTAGGAGCTAAAGTGATAGTGCATATGGACCATATGATAATCAAATAGTTAATGGCGAAAAAGTATGCAAAACTCAGATTGATAAGATAAGTGCTTCTCTTGTAAGAATTCAACTTTGATGTGATTGACAGAAATGGCTTAGAAAATCAAGTAGCAGACCATCTTTCAAGTTAGAGGATGAATCTATGATGAAATTTTATGATGGGCTTGACATCAATGACTCCTTTCCCGATGAAAGAGTGTTGGCGACCTCACATAACCTCATACCCTAGTTTGCAGATTATGCTTATTATTTGGTGAGTGATGTAGTGCCGCCTACTTGAATGCCCACCAACATCGCAAGTTCATGCATGTTGTGAAGAAAGTCTTTTAGGATGAACCATATCTATTCCGCATTTGTGCTGACGGGATCATCCGATGATGTGTTCTAGAGGTAGAAATGATAAGCATTCTTGACACTTGCCACTCATAATTGGTGGGTGGCCATCACAGTGGAGCTCGAACTGCCTATAAGTTACTATAGTGTGGCTATTATTAGCCATATCTGCACCAGGATGCTCATGATTATGTCAAGGCTTAAGACAAATACCAGAGGGAAGGTGGAGTTTCACGAAGGCAAAAACTCCCTCTTAATTTTATTTTGGTGATTAAGTTGTTTAATGTTTGGGGTATCGACTTCATGAGACCCTTTGTCAGCTCTTACGAGAATAATTATATCCCAGTCGCAGTTGATTATGTCTCTAAATGGGTGGAGGCCATATCCTTACCAAACAATGAGGGTAAGAGTGTAATCAAATTTCTCCAAAGAAATATTTTCTCCAGGTTCGGTACCCCTCTAGCTATTATCAGTGATGGAGGTTCTCATTTTTGCAACCGATTGTTCAAAGATCTCCTTGAGAGGTATGGTGTGTGGTACCGAGTAGCAACCCCTTATCATCCTCAAACAAGTAGGCAAGTGGAAGTGTCAAATAGGAAAATAAAGCAAATCTTGTCGAAGACTGAATGTGAATCATACTGATTAGTCAAGAAAGTTGATGATGCTTTATGTGCCTACTGCACTGCTTTCAAACCCCCGATCGGAATGTACCCTTATCAATTGGTGTTTGGGAAAGCCTGTCATCTACCATTTGAGCTTGAGAACAAGGCACTATGGGCACTTAAGAAGCTAAATCTAGACTGGAATGAAGTAGTAACATCTAGATTGATGCAAGTAAATGAACTCGATGGGTTCAGGTTGCGAGCATATGAGAGCTATACATTATACAAGCGAAGGAAGAAAGTTTAGCATGATTGCAGGATTAAGAACCACCAATTTTCTCCACGAGACATGGTGTTTCTTTATAACTCTAAGTTGAGGTGGTTTCCTAGGAAACTTAGATTTAAGTGGATGGGGCCCTTTAGAGTCGTACAGAGTTTTGAGTTATGGAGCCATTCAATTAGAAAGCTGGGATGGTTAAACTTTCAAATTCAATGGACAGAGGGTCAAATTTTACATGGGTGACATGGAAGAAATTAAGATAGTGGAAGACTGGGACCTTGAGGAGGCATAAGCATAAAAGCTTCCCATCATGCTGCGATAATAAATCAGGCACTTCCTGGGAGGCAACCCAAGGTAGGCCCCTTGTACCTTTTCTTTGTGTTTACTTTAGGAAAAAAGTATTCTATTTTGGTAGGGTGTGGGAAGTTATGGGTTAAGGTGAAGTCTGCGTAACCTCGGGTCCATAATTTCCCCTATTTTTGATCCCAAGATTTTCTTGTCGTGGTTCTTTTTTCTTGTGTATGTTTACTTTTTTGTTGAATTGGCATGTTTAGGTAGTGTAAATAATGTGTAAATTCATAGTAGTATTATTTGTTGGCATATGCATAGTCTTTAAATGTTTTTGGTGATTTGAAAAATTGGATACCCCTCAAAATTTTTGAGATTGAGATTAGTGATGCACTCATGCATTTTGATGGTCTGGTGATTTTTGTTCTAATAATGTAAAGATAAGTTGAAGCGTGAAGCATGACCTGTGAGTCTATACTTGATTGTAGGTGCAATGTCATGTGTGTTGTGAGCTTATTTTGCTGCATTCATGCATCTTTTATGGACTCAGAACTTGCCTTATTACGTTAAAATTGTTTAGTGATGTGGTGGATATGGAGAGGATCTTAGGCCTTTGTTTTTTTAGTTAACCCACTTTTAGCCTAAATGACCTACGAAATGAGTGAGTGAATCCATTATTCCAAATTTTTGAGCTTCTCATGTACTCACTCTTTCTTGACACCATGCTAGCTTAACCTTGGTTGATGAAATACCTTAATATTGGCCCTGCTCTATCCTTTGAACATGTGAACCTTAATTGAGGCTAAAAGCCTAAGTTGAGAGTAGCTACAAATTGTGCTCCTTGTTTGGGGAATGGATATTGTGTACTTCACCTCAGGCTAAAAACCTAAGTTGAAGGTGGCCCTTATTGTGGTAAAGTAATAATAATGAGCTGGTTAGTTGGGAAATAAAGAAACAAATAAAAAAGCATGAGCCGAGTGAAGAAAAAGAAAACAAAAATGCCTTAAGTTGAGCAAAAGTAGCAAGAAATGAGTTTAGAAATAAGGTATATCTGAAAATAGAAAGAAAGCACTCGAAAAAAGTTTGAAACAGGAGAATAAGGGTGGATTTAATGAAAAGGGTTGGGTTATGAAAGTAAAAAGTGTTGGTAAACATGGTTCAAGGATAGTTTTAAGTAACTACTTGCCCAAAAAGCCATACCAAAGCCCCCTGGACCTATGTTACAAGCCAATAAGTCCCAAAGTGATCCAAATCCACTTTATCACCAAGTCTAAAGATGAGTATAGAGGCAAGCCTATGGTGTTAGTCAATATGCATGAATTTCAATTGTGAAAGTGAGAATGTTTCCTCAGTCCTTGAATTCTAAATGCTTCTTGAGTGCATAAGAGGGACTTCTTTTCTGTGAGGGCATTTTCATTACTTGATTAGCATATGGCTGCACCAGCGATTATGGATTGTTGATACTCATTGTCTTATCATAGTTAGATTTCCAGATTCATCATCAAGTTTTGTTATGCTTAGTAACTCTGCAATCTGATTTTGAAAATAATAGTTGGGTACCTAGATTAGAGAAATAATGTTTATGCCATTGGTATAGCTGCTATGTATTTCTCATTGTCTGTGTAGATTGAGTCGTTGCTTGAGTACAATCAATAATTCTAAGTTAAGGGTGTTGATATGCTATCAAAATACAACAAATTTGATGCCTAAAACAAGGGATTTTATGAGTTCTTAATGTAATGTTTTATGGTTTTTATGTGTTTTTGTGTTGTTCTTATAGAAAAGTTAGGTTGACATGATTTTGGAGAAAAATTACAGATATTGCTGAAGCATAGGATATACGAGTTCACCTACAAGTCACAGCCCAAGCTACAAGTCGTAAGGTTATATCTTAGCACGAAATAGAGATCAAAAATGCAAAAATATGCTAAGTAGAGGTCAACCCTATGAGGCCATCCTATGAGTTATAAGTTGCACTACGACTCATATAGGTGGACTCGTAGCAGAAATCTTAGAGCTAAAATGATGGACCAAAAATTGAATGCCTAGACTACGAGAGGAGCACACGAGTCGTAGCCTAAGCAATGACTCGTACCAATGGGTCATACCAATTGAGTCCAAGATTCCAAGAACTTGATACGAGACCCCGACAATGACTCCTAGGTTACCTTACGAGTCGTACCTATGACATACCAGCTTCAGCTATCTTTTCTGTGTTAGCTTTAGGATTTGATTGTAAACACTATAAACACATTAAGTTAGGGCTTTATTAAGGGAGATTCCAGACTTTAGAACATAGAACTTGCCTTTGAATACTCTCTCAAGAATATTTTAGGGTTTTAGCTTAGTTTATCATTTTCTGTTGGAATACCCATTTTGGAGATTGCAAATCTCTCTTTGTACTCATTGCCAATCTATCAAGCTTTTGGGTTTGCAACTTGTGGTGTCTACACCTTTCATTTTTTTGGTAAAACTCTCAACTATGTCTTGTATTTGCATTTTTATTTGTTTTGCCTTAACCATGAGTAACTAAGCAACCACAACTTGGGGTTGTTGGAACCATGGGTATTTGACTTGAGATAACCTAGGTTTATTGCATTTCTATGATTAGGGTTTTGCATGTATTATTTTTTTTTCTCTTCATTATGATTGTTTTTTGGTGGTAGCCAACACCAAACCCTGCCTATTATCACTACCTTGACTAAGGTAGTGACGAATAGGAAAAGGGAAGTAGATTTGATTTATGTGTTTTCATCTAATCAACCAAACCTGACCAAGGGGAGGTTGACTAGGACAACAGGTAACAGTTAGTTGGCACGCCATGGTAGCCGACCAAGCGCCGTGGTGAAATTCGACCATCACCTTCACAAGAGGGCTGGAAGAACTGAGTTCCCATCATGCATGCGAATCTTGAATTGTAGTTATGTTACCTAGGGTAATCGAGTCAAAGAACCATGGGGAACACAATTCCCAAGTAGTCCCTAAAATTGAGTATTTTTTGGCATTTGAGCATAGCGTTTATTTTATTTTGTTTTTGAATAACAAACAACCCCCTTCCCCCATATTTAGATATTTTAGTTATTGATACTTGAAATGTTTGATAGTGAGTTCTTGTAGTCAAACCCTGTATTCCCTATAGATCGATTGGGTTAATTGCTGATAACGATCGCTTTCTTATTGCAGCGTGAACATCATCGAACGGTAGTCTTTTGAATGTCTTCTGCTCGAATCCTCAACTGGTGGTATCCCGATCTTAGATCAACCTTAGAGAACATTGAAGCCACCTATAACTAATCAAAGAAATCATCAATATGCGGTAGAGGATTATAGTTCTTCATCGACACCCTATCCAGCTATCGATAGTCAAACACATCTGAAGAGTCTCGTCTTTCTTTGTCATAAACAAGATAAGAGCTCCCCAAGGAGAAATACTAGGCCGCATGAAACCTAATCCTAGCAAACTCTCTAAAGCTATGAACTAAGCTCCTTAAGCTTTGTAGGAGCCATCTGGTACAGAGGAATAGATATGGGATTAGTGCCCCACTCAACCTCTATCACAAAATCAAACTCCCGCTCAGGCGACAACTGGGGAAAATAAACTAGAAACACATCAGGGAACCATACACAACCGACATAGACCCTATAGTAGGAACCTCAACTGTCACATCATGAGCATGTGCTAGATAAGCTAAATAGCCTGCATATATCTATCTCCAAGCCTAAAGGTATGATATCATACCTATCGAAACTTGACTCATAGACCCCTACCAAATCACTGGAGGCATCCCTTCTATTACCAAGGTGATAGTGTTAGCATAACAATCTAATAAAGCATGGTGTTGAGCCAACAAATCCATACCTAAAATAAGGTCAAAGTCCAACATATCGAGCAACATCAAATCAACTCAAGTGTCAAAACCCTAAAGAGTAACCATACAACCTCTGCAAACCTGATCAACCACCAACGAATTACCCACTGGGTTAATACTCAAACCCAAAAGATAAAGGCTCAAAAGCCACACCTGGGCAAGAAACATAATACCAAGGCATAAAAGAGAACATAGAATCAAGATTAAATAAGGTTGAAATTGGGTGCTAGCATTATAGTAATCGTACCTATGATGGTCTCAGCAGATGCCTCGGCCTCGGCCCATGCTGGTGCAATATAAAAATGGACTTAACGACCTTCCCCTCGAACATTACCACCACCCCCAGCTCTTTCGCCCTTGATAGGCCCTTTAGAACCCTATTGAGAACCCTAAGGGTCCTTGTACTGATCATCCTGGCGGCCATGATCCTAACCCCTACCCCTATCACCTAGTGTAGGAGCTGACCTAGTAGATTATGGGGTGGCATATGCTGCCCTATGCTTTAGATAGTCTCTGAGCCAATGATCTGGTGCCCCGCACCCAAAACAACCTGATAAGCCCTATCTCTATGGTCACGGTCATACTGTTTCAATCTGAATGTCATGGAACCTTGACTCCTTATGAAGGATGACCCAACTAGCCCTGAATAAGTCGAATCATTATCCCTCTGTCTGCGGCCCATAGGGGGTGGTAAAAAGAACCATCTTTACTGGAGGTACTCGAGCCCTGATGGCCACCCTTAAAAGCCTATAATGATGCCTAGTATGGCTAATAGTCTGATCCCGCTGGCCTCTGTTTGGAGGCCTATCCCTCAGCACTCAAAACCCTGTCTAGGGCCATTTAACTCTCTCTCATATCTAGCCTGCTTGCCGCTACCCCCTTGGGCATCGCGACTAATCTTCTCTGGGGAGCGAGCATGATAAACAATGTCCAGAAATGACCATCCTTAAGTCACCAATACATGTGTGCCCATACTCAATCGAGGCACTAATCACGCATAAAATAGTGAATTCGCTCCTTCTCGAAAGGCAAAATAGTTGTAACAAACTGAGAGAGATCCTGGACTCGGAGCTCATACTAGGACATGACCATCTACCCTTACTAAAGTTGTACAAACTTATCCCAACAATGGTCTCTCAAACTCTTAGGCATAAATCTAGTCATAAATGCCTCTGTGAATTCGGTCCAAGTGAATGATGTGACATATACTGACCTGGTGTCTTGACAAGTCCACCACCACTGCTTTGCGGCATCATTAATGTCATGCCCCAAACCTAGGGCCTAGACATGACACAGAGAATGGAGAACCCGAAAGGACCCTAATAAGCCTTTTAAACATACATAACACATCATTGGTTGCGGAAGCAAAATTAAACCAAGTAACACATAATTTTCTAGGGGAAACAGGCCTTTGGACTCACGTTATGGGGTTGTTGTAGGGAAAAGGATTAGGATAGATCACATAGCAAATAAAGTCTAAAGGGCAGGTAAGGATGACTCATGCTATGGGGGCTATTAGGGACTTAAGACTTTCATCTCATCCATACAACAAGCATTCAACATATAAGGAGAAATAATGGACTAAGGGAGTCTTTCATAATATGTAGCATAATAAAAGTCAGGCTCAATACATACATATCCCAAATATCTAATAACACTTCTAATACGAATGCAATAGGGGCCAAGACATCTCCCAGACTCACCTACAGTTGATAGTATCCAAAAAAATACAAATCTAAATAAGGTAGGAAAGTAAATGGCTATCATTCCCGAAGTGGAGGACTCACCAAAAGTGATCTTCAATTGAATTGTCTAGCCATGTGGAGAAGGAGAAGGATGGATAGGAGCTTCAATCCCTACATGGTTAGATCATGTAGGCAAATATGCATTAGTACTTAGAATATACTAAGTAAGCGGGATGTAATGCATCAAAGAACATAAGCCATAGTAAGCAATATGCATAATCATAATCAATAGATATAAGCTCAATATGTCATGAATGCTCAATGCCTTAGTCAAAATATGCATGAGGAATCATCAAATCATATAACATATCATACATAGATAGGAAGGGACCATAACCGATATATAAGACCAAGCGAGCTACTACTTGGAATCTCGATATTCACTCTATACAGGACTAGGAGTGGTCCACTTTGCCAAGGTAAAATAAACACTCACCTTACGAGAACTCCTCCATTTCAGAAAGAGCTTCATAAACACCTTACAGGAAGACCACCATTTTTGGTTAACTTAGGATGACAAACTTAACAGAACACCACCCATTTTGGTATTTAACCAACATGTGTTGTACGAGAAAACCACCTTTTTTGGTCAATCATGTAATGTGCTATATGGATCCATTAGCTAGTTCATAAACCTATGGTGGAAACATAGTTATGGGACAATGATTATCTACCAAGGTCCTCTCAATTCTAGGTCACAACCCCAAGGAATATTCGTATCATACTTATAGCCATAATGTGAAAGCATAATAATATCATAGTATTTTCATAGAGTAGCTCATCAAAAACAAAGCTTCATAACATCAAATCAGGGCTTCATAACTTTCATAACTATTCACAATATTCTTATATCTCATGACATACATAAATAGCCCTTTCAAGATTCATATTATTCATAGTTTGCATAATCTTGCCATAAGGTCCTCAATATCAAAAAAGCTTGGCATACAACTTTAATCAAAATCATGGTGGGAACATAAATATAAGTGTAAACCATGTAATTCATGAGTAAATGACTTAAAAGGGGCAAAATGGAACCATTTGAACATTTTTCAAAAATAACCCACTATATAGCATAACAAGACCTAGCTAGGGTATCATCAAACCCTCATAATCTATCAATTTCATATGACTTTCTAATGCATAGTCATGTACAAAGGTAAAACATCATAAATCCTTACATAATATTTTCATACAAAAGAGTTCACAAAAATATTCATAGTATCTATAAATTTCATGTAATTGAAGAGGAAGAATGGTTGGACTTATGAAGGAAAGGCCTTTACAATCAAGGACACATACCTTGGTTGTTAGGATGTAAAAAATTGGGTTTGAAGATGAAGAAATCGAAACCCTAGCTTGGTCTTCTTGCTTGAGTGCATGGAAAGCTTAAGAATGTTTGGGAACTTAGAATATTTTTGAATGAGTGGGAATGGGGTCTATTAGGGTTGTATAAGGCTGATAAGGGGTCTTTTGGAGGCTTAAATGACGTAGCATAGGCATAAAGTAACAGGAAAGGTCAAAACTGCCCTCTTTAAAAACCTACAAGACAGGGCCACGAGGCCTCGTTTACTGGTTGTGGTCCATTTTAGGGCCATAGGAGAGGGGTTTCATGTACTAACATTTTGGACTCTCAGAAACTTTCTCTAATCCTTATTCTATGATGGGACTTACGGCTCATAAGTTATTATATAGGCCATCTATTAAATCATTCACTGAATATAGGTTATGGCTTGTAGAGCAACATACAACACGTAGGCCTTTCTATAAACCCACTGGTACTAGGAAAATTTCCAAATTATATTTCTTAGGCAATTTTACACCCTCCAACATGTGGGGCCTTACAATTAAGTGGATAAGCAGAAAACTCAAACTTGTATGATTCCAGCAATCTCAAGGCCTATAACTACTCTATACAGGCTATCAAGATCTTTTACATCCCCCCTACAGGTCCTAAAAACCTCGACGGGGCCAGTCTAAAAAAGTATACAAGTAGCTATTGGTCCTGAAACTATACCACTCCCTCTAGCTAGGTTGGGACCTCTAGAATAATAGGCTCTGTTGGTGCTGGAACGTAGGACATGGAGCTGGCATAACTCCTTGTAGTAGGGCTCGAAGCTCTGCCAGTAACTATCCAAGAACTGTCTGCACATTCGGGGTAACTAGAAAAATGATTGGGGGAGCTGGTGCCTTCGCCTTCAATAGAACTAGGGCATATGGTATATGCTCCTTGGTCTTAGGGACTGCTCCCTACTTGGGACTGACGGTGCAGCCCTACCTCGACCCTGGCTTAGTCCTCTACGCGCTATATCAGTGGAAAAAAAAACAAGGTCAAATTCTCAAAAAATTGAAGGATCATTGGCAGAACGCACAATAAGAGTGAACAACACAGGAATGTTCGTAAAACATCCCATAGCCTTCTGGTGATAGGCTACATATGTCTCCACATCCATCCACATGACTCTACTAGACGGTAGCTCTATACTGCTGAGACCAGTGAACCTTAGGATTTGATACCAACTTGCCGTCATCTGGTCTCGAACATGATGGTGGCTATAAGATCCCACCTATAGGTAAGCCAATATTCAAACCCCCAAGTACCTATCCTAGCTTTCTAGTTACAACCAAAAATTAGTATGACAACATAATTAACAAAAACCTACCCAAACTTGGATACCAACTGTACTGAATTACAGTAGATGAAAAGTAATAAAAATAAACATAATAGCCAAACCATTATATAGTACGCAACCCAAGAGTGATCCTATAAATATATAATACTATTATACAAGGCTTTAGTCTGAAAGCAAATGATGGCCATAGAAAGAAGAAGACTATGACAAAGTCAGAGCGGTCGATGCTTTCCCAAAAGTAGTCACCTATGCTCTCGAATCCCCCGAAATCAATGCCCCAACTAGAAACTAGATATTCACTATGGTAAGATGCAGAAGTAGCGATGAGTATCTCAATAAGGCACTTAGTAGGCATCATCAGCCGACTGAGTGAAATAATATAGATAATAAAGCTCAAATATAGATAAAAGTAGTTGTCCCGTAAATAAACCCCATAACCACAAACCAAATAGATACCTTATACCATACGTGGGTGCATGGACCTAATATGTATGCGTGTATGCCACCTGTGCCCCCATAAGCTTGGGAGTACACCTGTGCATAATATAACTGATATTGAACCCCACAAAACTATCACAGGGCCCAAATCTCCATATCATCACATTAAGGATCAGTTGTATGTGGTGTAAGGCCCTAGTATCTATGCTGAACACCCCCTGAGCGCCCATAAACCCAGAGGGTACACTCATGCACAATCAGGGTATGACTAGGTGTATAGATCCACGAGTAATCACAAGGCTTTGCCTCAATAATCACATGCCAACTGAAAATATACTAGCATAACGGTGGGACGTATCTCCCATGGGAGAAAGAATCTACCTTACATAAGAAATAGTGTCTTAATATCAGAATATCAATCATAGGGTCTACCACAAACATGCATGCAATAGGGCCTCAAGCCCCAAAGAAACGATAAGTGCTCGAATCCTTTTAGAATCGACACCCTGATCTCAGATAGTTTGATATGACCATTAGACAATGGGACCATGGGCACGTCATACAGGCCCCAAACATCCAGATGTTGTCACCAGAGACTTTGAACTATAGGGTGCCTCATCTAAGTCTCAGTGCATAGAACTAGTCAATCTCTCTCTACCGTATCCGGATCTGGATCCCCCAATCTCATCATCTCTCACTCGTATCATGCATAACCACTATATCCCTCAAGTAGTAAGAAATAGACCATCCCCTGGATATATAGAGAATCACAATGCAACTGCTAATAGTCATGTGATAGAGTGTATGCCACAATTGTCAGTGCAGAGTTAGACCTACCAGGACAATCCTGTTATATTCCTACCAATCACAGGTAATAACAATAAAGCACAACAATAATGGTGGAATCATTAGTATTTATAACAACTGAGCCCAACAGAATCTTATTTATGGCAGAATCAAGTCATAGTACAGCAAGTAAGCAACAAGTAGTCTCATAGTTATCATACCCCAACAACATGAGGCAACATACTCCCATAGACAAAGGTTAGATCAGAAGATGTACCTACCCCATAACATCAGCCCATACACAACCCTTATCAAAGTCTCCCTATGCTCAATAGTACCAACATAGCATTCATAGCCAAAAAAACAAGAGTATGATTCCATAACAACACATACTATGCATATTGGGCCCAACTAGCAACTCATATCATTCAGCATGCACATAGTTCCACTGGAAGCTGATGGCTCGAACTCCGAATTACTTTGATTGATCTTTTTCACTCTGAATGGCCTCTCAATGGTGCTCAACTATTAAAATATTGCCCACAATATTAACATGGTTAGTTTGGCTATATTATCTTGAGAAATGGGAGAAATTAGGCGAAAAAGGCCTAAAATGAGAAAAATCCAGCCCTTACCTAAAATCCTAAACAAAATCCCAAAAAGTATTTCCCACGATGACCTAAGTCTACATCCAAAATTTTGGCTATAAACTATCACGACTCGAACCGAGGGTCTAGGAGTGACATAGCGAATGGGAACCCGAGAGTCCTCCAAAAGAGCCTCAAAGTATCAATATTCACATCATCAGTTTAGAAGTAAGGATATATGAATAATAAACACATTGTTCTAAGGGACAGGAGAATAGGACTCTTGTTATGGGGTCTTGATAGGGAAAGGGAATAACATAGATTCACATAACACGTAGCACATAAATACTAGGGGGGATAAGTATGACTCACTCTATGGAGGCAAATTGGGACTTAGGATCTTTCGCATAATATCATAAGAACACATCATAATACTCATATCCAATCCACATGACGATATCCAATAGATATCCATATCCATAAACATAATCTTCGAATACAAAACTTAAGATATAAACATAAAAGAGCCTACAAGATGTCCAAAAATGTCTCCAGTCATAAGATAGGAAGGGGCCAAAACATGTCCCGGTGGCTCACCTTTAAAGTAAATAACATAAAGAAAAGCACTCTAGGAAGAGGAATGATGGCTTGTCCTTGGAAAATAGGACTCACCACAACAAGCAAATCTCAAGATCCAAGCTAACCATCGTACGATGGCTGAAGGTAGTCCTCGGTCCCTACATGGTTAGATCATGTAGGAAAAAGTATGTGTTAGTACATTTGAATATACTAACTATGTGGGCATATGATGCATATGACTTATCAAACCTATATTCAATATTAGAAGACAAGGGCACATAATATAGAAAGAAGCATATATTCAAAGAAAAATTATATAGTGATATGCCATGAAATTTGTGATGCATGAAATGACATAATGCTCAAATATAGTGGGGATGAGACCTCAACCAACATATAATACTAAGCATGCTATAACTTGGAATCCCAATGTTATGCGCACACCAGAAAAAAGGTCATCTACTTGCCAAAAATAGACCATACTTTTCCTTACGGGCCTCCCATTTTGGAAAAGTGACCTTCCTTACGGGCCTTCCATTTCGGATAGGATTTTGAATTTATATCATATCATATCAATACTGGAATCGAACATTATGAGCTTTGGTGAGGGTTATCACAGAAAGGGAAAGGGAAGTTTATACCTACACTGTCACACAGTTCAAGGAAGGGAGAGGACCCTTACAGATAGCCCTGACGCCCCCAATCCATCGGTGCTAAGTCATCATCCCACAAAATGCTCAAAGAGCCATATCATAGACATTTATGTGATCATATTCTTGTCATAACTATAACCTTATCAAAATCATATACATAAACATAATTGGGCTTAACCCACTTCATAATCTTCATAAAATCCAATGCCCATGAATGCATATGCTATGAATGATATGAGAATTAAATAGGTAATTGAGATCCAATCTAAAATCAACAATACAATATGAAATTGAAGTAAATCCATAATTAAACCCACATATAAATCATAATATAGACCACCCATGCTTAATTCTAACTTTAAAGGGATAATACATATTTCAAATCTTCATAATAATCATGCAATTCAATATATTAAGGCTTAAATCAACTTAAAATCAACAAAAAAGCATAGCCCATATGTCAATTGACTTTAATAAATAAAAGTCGTCAAAACCCACATTTAAAGTAAGAAAAAATTACATAAATCAAGTGCAAAAGAGTTTGGGTCTTCTTGGTTGAAACGGACCAAGAATCAATCCCACATATCTTAGCTAATGGAGAAAATTCAAGAAGAAATTGATGAAGAAAGGAGTTTTCCCTTGATTTCCTAGCTTAGTATTCACAAGAGCCTTTGAGAGAGTTCTTAAGGAGAGTTTAATATAATTCTAAGTGTAAGGATGAATTTTAATGAGAGAAATGAAGTATAGGTCATTTGAATGTCTTTAGGTAGCATAGAAAGTCACAAAATACCCTTAGGATAAACCATAATTTTGTAAACGCCATTAATGAAATGAGTAGAAAAATTGAAGTCGATGTCTCAGGGAGGGGGTGTACGGTCTATGAGGCACTATACAGACCGTATACTTGCCCATCATCCAACACTTAGAAAAATTCTACTTGACAAAGGTTTGAGATGGTAATCTCATACATAGAAAGACGCAATGTAGGCACCCATCCGGAAGGGTTATATGGACCATACCACGCCACATGGTCCGTTTACTCCTCTGTACCACTTCACTTAGAAACTTTTCTGGGAGGAAGTTCTGAGATGGTGATCAAATACTCAGAAACTTTTCACTCCAACACCTATGCAGAAGGGCTTCATGAATCGTGAAGCACCATACGGTCTGTGAAAGGGGATATGTGACTTGCCTTAGGCTCAAAACTATGGAGCCTCAAACCCAAGGCTACCAGTTGATACACCACATGGTCCATATGGCCTCACATGACCTATTTGTTGTCCAAGTGTGGATTGGCTTGGCCTCGAACTCAATATTAAGGCTCTCACATCCTACACAAGGCCAAGGGCCAACTCAAAGAAGCTCCACACGATCTGTACAGCAGAACACAGACTGTGAAGGCTTCTATGAAGTGTCACCTTGGTCTAAAACTTTGTGAAGCCAAATTTCCAAGCTTCATTAAAGACATACAAATTTTGGGTCCTTACATTATCTCCCATTAGGAACGTTTGTCTTCGAATGTGCTAGAATAGGGCTTGAAAGGCTTGACATAGAACCTGAAACATCAAACAAACGACAAATGCATATTTCATCACTCGTAAATCATAAGGTCATTGAAACTCATATCAAAACATATTCAAACCATTCAAAAGATCATAAAAATAATTTTGGTGTGCATGTATGCATGTCATGCCATGAAACTCAAGAGTGAAAGAATTAGTACCACACGGGGAAAGAAGAACCTAATATCTTAAGCTTGAGTAGATCGGAAAAGATGAGGATATCGTTTCATCATGTCTAAATCCGCCTCCCATGTAGCACTCTCCATTTATTTAGTTCTCTAAAGTACCTTAACCGAAGCCATATCCTTTTTACGAAGGCACTTTACTTACCTATCTAAAATCTTAATCGGAATCTCCTCATAAGACAAGTTCTCCTAAACCTCAACACCTTCCAAAGGCATAATAGTACTAGGATCATCAACCAACTTACTCAACATAGACACAAGGAAAACTAGGTGAATAGAACTCAAATTCGGTGGCAATTCCAACCTATAAACCATATTCCCAATCAGCTCAACAATCTCATAAGGACCTGTATACCGGGGCCATAGCTTGCCCTTCTTTCCAAAATGCATTATACCCTTCATAGGTTAGACTTTCACATACACTCAATCACCAACATGAAACTCAAGATCCCTCTTTCTAAAATCTGAATAAGACTTTTGGTTACTTTGGGCCGTTTTCAACCTCTCCCTAACCAACTTCACCTTCTCCATAGCCTCCAATACAAAGTTTGGGCCAATCAAAGCCATCTCTCCCAACTCAAACCATCCAACCAGAGATCTACACTACCTACCATACAAAGCCTCAAATGGTGCCATACCAATACTAGCATGATAGCTATTATTACAAGGAAACTTGACGAATCCTCTTTGAAAAGCCCCTTTGAATTCCAATACACAAGCCCCTAACATGTCCTCCAAAGTTTGAATTGTCCTCTTGGCTTGTCCATCAGTTTGAGGATAAAAGGCAGTGCTCAACTTCACCTTCATACCAAATCCTCTTTGAAAAGACCTCCAAAAGTATGAAGTAAATTGGGTGCCATAGTCCGATATGATAGATCTAGGCATACCATGCAACTTCACCAACTCTTGAATGTATAACCTTGCATAATCTTCACCATTAAAAGTAGTTTTGACCAGTAGGAAATGAGTCAACTTTGCCTCAATTAAATATCTCTTTTAGTAAACACATATTGCAAACTCTTGTGGGTGGTGAAATCATCAACATGCACCCCATACAAATAGTGTCTACAAATCTTCAAGTCAAACACCACCACTCCTAACTCGAGGTCATGAGTCAAGTAATTTGATCACGCCAAGTTACACCTTCTTTTTAAAGTATAAAGTCTTAATTGTCAAAATATAAAACTTGACCTAGGTTAGGGTCGATCTTACAGGGAATACGTAGACTCATGAGAATTCCCAAATAAGTGATCTAAGTAATTAACCAACTCAATTCCCTAAAGGGGGGAGAGTTGCAATAATTGATAAGAAAGTAAACTAAATTAACTAATATGGGAGAAAATCAATAATAGAGAGAAACTAAGGTATTGTGCTCCTGATGATTCACCAACTTAGTATCACTAGATAACCCAATTCTTGTCTAGAATATAGCATTCAAGAAGGTAATTTAAGTTCACCAAGCCCTTCGGTCAAAGGTGAGAGGCGAATTTCACTATGTGACTTGGCCTACCTCTATAGTGTGCAATACTAACCACTACCTATAAGTCCCAGTCAACCTCCCCTTGGCCAATTTGTTTGATTGTACGAGAACACATTATCGAATCCTATTACTCTATCTCTTTTCCTATTCATTACTACCTCAGTCCAGTAAGTAACACTAGGCAAGTTCTAATGCTGGAAACCACTAGAAAACATGCAAAACAAAGAGAATTGATTAATACATGCATATACCCATTCAAAGAATTGTAAATTATCTGAGTTTACTTTGTTAGATATTCGTGGTTCCTACAACCCTAGTTGTGGATTTAGCTACTCATGCTATGGGTAGATGAAGAAATTACGAATTGAAAAAACATAATTACACACTTACCAAATTGAATTGAAATCAAACAAATCCAAAAAGAACAAAAATCACAAGCTTCAAGATCAAATTTACCACAAGTGTTTTCTCACTATTTTCTCTATCAAAAAACCAAAAAAGTATAGAATAATGAAGTCCTCTCATTGTACAATAACCTAAAAGTACTATTTATAGTAATTATAATTAATTCCTAAAATAATTAAGAAAAATTGGTCAGCAAACGCCACGAAAGCTTTCTACAACTCGTAAAGTGATTTATGAGTCATAGTCAACGTCTTAGAATCAGCTTCTGGGATCTTGGACTACTCTTCTACGACTTTAGTTTATGAGTCATAGATTGATACCTGACTCGTATTGCTCTCTCATATACTTCAATTGTATCACGTTGTCCTTCGTCGGAAATATTCACGAATCCCATCTCTACAACTCATAAAATGCTCTATGACTCATATAGAGGTCTCGTATAGCTGATCATCAGATATCATCCTTCACTGGAATTTATCACGAAACTATCTCTACGACTTGTTGAAACCTCTATGACTTGTAGAGGATCTCATAAATCACAAAAAATCAGAAAACTTTGTAATCTTACCCCAAGTCATAGCCAACCTTCTTTCCTGCAAAACGAAACACAAAAACACTTAAAAACCATAAATGTAACATTAAGAACACACAAAACCTAAAGTTTTAAGCATAAAAAATATTGTATTTTGACAGTACATCAAACCCTCAACTTAAAATTGATGCTTGTCCTCAAGTGACAACTCAATCTACATAGACAATACTGCAACACACAAATCTCAACTCAATGCATACATTGCATACAATTCAAATTCAGATACACAAATTAGTTTTTTCCAAACTAGGATCAGATAGTTATTTAGCAAACTAATGCAAACTGTTGCATGTGATAACACAACCATGACAAGTAAGGGAATATCAACAGTCCATAATCACTGAACAAATCAAAAACTAATAATGCAATGCAAGTTCCGTTACATAAAAAAGTCCAATTTTGACACTCAATGATGATTTCAAATTTAGCTTTGGCACTGTGCAAACACACTCACTCTCACAAATCATGCATAATGAATAATACCACAGGTTTGCCCCTATACTCATGACTCAGACTTTCAACTAACTGGACTAGGGTCACTTTAGGACTTTCTAGGCTTGTAACATAGGCTTAAGGGGCTTTAATATGGCATTATGGGAAAGTAGTGACTAAAGGCCCTCCTTAAAACTGCGGTTTTCATCACTTTCACCTCACCAACTATGTAGTTTTCACCTTTTTCTTTGTCTTTCCTTTTTTAAGCTTTTTCAGGTGCTTTCTTCTCATTTTTCAGTTTTTGTCTTATTATTACACATCATTATGCTTTTAGCTCATATCTAAGGCATAATTCATTTTTCTTGCACACTGTACATGATTTTTCTTCTTTTTATCCTTATTCTTAAGTCACCAACTTATTTTTGTGCTTTTTCCTTACACCGACCACCCTCTACTTAGGCTTTTAGCTTGTATTGAATTACACAATATCTCTCCTTCAAACCGTGCCACTTTTGGTAGCCACCCTCAATTTAAACTTCTTACCTCAATCAAGTTTCACAATTCTCAAGGAAAGACCAAGGCCAATTTCAAGGTTTATCACTAGATAAGGTTACGCTAATTAGGTGTTTTGAAAGAATTTCTACATGTAAGACTCAAATATTTGGAACAAGGGATAGAATATCATTTAGTTGGTCATTTTTAGGCTAAAGTGTCATCCTCTGAGAGCTTTGTACATACATTCCTCTCCTATGGCAGATCACCCTCCATGAGGGGTCTCTTCCTATGGGAAATCTGTGTAGGCTCCTCAGAGGCAAGTAAATTAAATAGTAGCACCAGAGATGTCATCTCTGGTAATGTGACTAGTGCCGCTAGGGATGCTATCATATTAGCCCAAAGCTGCTGAATCTCTAACTGCACGACTAATAAATCTAAAGGCAAGGCCTCGGCCAATCTCTTATGAACTCAATACTTAAAGGCATCGAGGTAGGCATCCACTATAGAAACACGATCCTGAACAGTAGCAATGGTGAATGCCTAGTGCTGACCCTATGAGCCTGCAATAGCCTACCTGACCCAGGGCCTAAGTTGTTGAATAAGTTGAGTCAACTGTGACTCAGCATGTGACAATCTTTATGCCATGGCCTGAATAGAAGCGGCGAATACATAGACCATGCCTATTGTAGAAGGCTATGATGTGGTAGCCTCTGGTGCTGTAGCAGCAGTAGTAATGGGACCCCTCTCAATGACTATCTCAAGCTGCGGGGGTCTCTCCTCCATAGTAGCTATAGTCGTAGTGGGGGCAGTCTCAGGACCTTCAGGTGGTATCACCGGGGTAAATATCTCTGATGGAGGTAGAGGTTGTGCTCGCCAGAGTGCCACCGAGTTCTTATCAGTCTTGATCAAGTTGGGCTCCAAAGTGTGTTAGGCCTCTACCAACTGGTCTAGCTGATGTATGATCTCTACCCAAGACTCTACACAGAGTCTGTAGATCAAACAAGAGAACGACATGGAGGTGACCCTCTTTAGTGCGGCCTCATGTATTTTCTAGGTGATGAGGCAAGCGCAATCAATGTCATAGCCAGCTAAGATACTGGCAACCAAAATAGCACACTATGGCATCAAGGTGTTGTCTGCAAGTGTAGGTCTAGTGCATGATCTCACAATCGCCCACCAAAATTTGGTGGGAATGCTGAGCGATGCCTTGACAATAGGCTTCGCGTGGGTGGTAACCTAAGCAAGCTCCAGACCCTGCTCTGCAATATGACTAGCCACCCATCTTAGAAGTGTCGTCTGATAATCAGAATCCTTCATAATCAATGGGTTCTTGGCCTTCCCCAACCTATAATCAAACTTTGCTGTAGATCTAAGGCATGGTACTCGAGACGAAAAAGCATACAGCGAATGGTCTCCTCAGATATGTCAACCCGTCGACCTCTCACTTATGTCTCTATCAGCCTGGGCTAAGTGTGACTTTTCTTCCCCTTGGGAAGAGAATGCTAGATGGTAGCTGCATAGGATGCGTAAAACTCCCTCACCAAAATCGAGGAGTACCTACCAAGACACTCTGTCAGCCACATGAGCCCATAACTAATCATCATGTCTTGTAGACCTGGGACATGGCTAAGGACATCTAAAATCACCCTGGGCTCCTCATATATAGAACAGGTAGGTTTGCCTCGCTTCTTGGGTTGTATGCCCTCTCTAAGAATCTCGTCAATGCCTTCAATACACCAATAGTTAGTATGGGTATCCAGTGTTGATAATAAAGATAGTGTGATAAAGGAATCGGTATCTACTCCTTCTTTGGAGCCCTCATCAGAATTGGACTCCTCACCCAATAGAGTCATTTATGGTGTCCCGCTCCTCTCATCACTACCTTCCTCTTCAACTTGAGAAGTACTAGCCACAAGAGCCTAAGTATGCCCAGCTTTGGTTGCGGCTTTGGTCTGCGGTATCACAGCATTTGGGTCTGGTCTGACATCGATGATCTCTAGTGACCCACTCAGCTGAGCGGTCTGCTAGTCACCCGAATGCTCATCATCTAAAGGCTCATCCTTGAGCTTTCTCCTTAGAGCCTCAATCTCCGTCTACCTTTCAAAGATATGATATCTGAAACATAGACATAAACACACCATTATTACCCCCAAGAATCAAGAAATAAAATACAAAACATAATTTGAATCGATTGTAGAAGGGTTCTACAAAAGCCCCTTTTTTGTCGTAGTAAGCACTACAAGTTGTAAAATGCTCTTGTAAACCAGTGCTTCAGAACAATATTGGTCACTAAAAAGTCTATGAAACCTAGGTATGACTCATAAAGTGGTTTACGAGTCATACACTGGGGTCATATAAAATTCTAGAGAGTAATTAAAATAAGTAGGGTCGACAAGACCTGTCTACGAGTCTTAAAGTGATCTGTGACTCATAGAAGGTCTTGTCTGATGAATACTCAGAATAGACATTTTTGGAATTTCACACGAGGGGTAACTATGACTCATAGATTTCTCTACAAGTCGTAAGAGCCTCCCATGAACCAAAAATTTTAGGCACCTGATGTTCTAAGTCCATCACATGGACCCTAAAAGATATTTTCCACACTAATTCTACTAGTATTGAAGCAAGAATACAAACACTCTCGTGCATTCATTCAGACAACCCTACCCCCAATGGTCTCAACATCAAATTATCCCATCGAAAATGATTAAGCATGAGTGATCTTATCATTTTGACCATTCCTATAAGATTCAAATAAGATCATGTACCCGTGGTATTACCCACCAACTCGCCATCATAAATCATGCAATATCATTTAATTAAACATGATGGATAGTATAGTAGGGACACCTATTGGCATTCATAAGACCCAAATTTCCCAATTTCGGAATCAATTAACAAATTCGATTAGGGCAATTCAAACTTCAAATTCACAATTCAAATACAACAAGAATTTACATGTCTGAACATCAACCCAATCATAATAATCAAATCAAGCAACTAAAAATAAGGTAAATTAGAGGTTAAAATTAAACCAAGATCTTACAAAAATGAAGACTAACTTGAAGAAGAAAGAGAAAATGATTGAACACGAAACCCTATATTACCATAGTACTAGCCGAAAAGTGTGCAGTGGGAGGAGAGAAGTCAAAACAATGAGGGAAAGGGAAAGGTGAGGTTGATCGGTCAATTTTAGGTCAAATAGGGTCAAATTAATTTTGAACCCTGCTTTTTATATTAAGCAAGGTCAACTAAAAAAGTGACTGCGCCTGGGTCTATGTAATCGATTATGGGTCGTAGATGACTCTACGACTCATAAGTCATGATCTCGTAGAACCCTCAACACTTACTAAAATTCCAGAAACATACCTGAGGTCTACAAACCCCATTCATAACTCATAGATTAATCTACGAATTATAAAGATGGCTCATGGATTGGAGTGCATAATTTTCCTGCTTACTAGAAATCTCTACGAGATAGGTACGAGTCATAAACTACTCTACGACTCGTAGACCTAGTCGTAGAAACCAGACCTGATGCTTTTCTTAGCCAAATTTGCTGACTTAGTCTTGTGCCTGCATACTCTTCATGAAATACACAATTACCCAATATGCAACCAACCCAATGTCAAAAATTGCAATAAAAACAAACAAAAACAACTACCTATGAATCCAAACACTAAAAATGAACCTATAACTTGCAATACCATCAAAAATCTTGGGTTTCCTCCCAAGTAGCGCATGATTTATCGTCACGACATAACTTAGACAAATTAGTTACTAGACTTCACCAAATTTTGTCTCCTTCTTAGTGCTTGTCATCATGCCTCTTTGAATTTGATCCAATTGCATTGACACAAGTCCAAACTAAATATTAAGCTATTGAATTGCTATAGAGTATTAGTCCACTATAAAGTTTATCTGGGCAATTTCGGACTTGATCCCCTTCAATGTCTCATCTTGACCATCTGACCTTTTTAATAATTGGTCAAGCATCTCCTCAATCCTAGAGTTTCTATCTCCCATATCATGATTGTGAAGGGGTACATAACAACTAGTCATCTTGTCATCCTTGTAATCCCTTTGCTTCAGTAGCATCTCCAGATTGGCACTATTCTTAGAAAGCCTACTAAGGATATCTCCATTCATTGTCGCTTGGTCAGAACTCATGTCAATAATACTAACATGATTTGGTAAGTGTCTATTCCTGGGCTCCTATACATGGTTGGGTTTAACTGCTATGTTCATGTGCTCAAGAATTTCTCCAAATGGTTGGTCCACAAACAAATCTCCTAAGAGGGAATCAGCACATGCTTGATTATTAGCATCTAGAGTTTGGTAGAAATTCTCCACTCGAGCATATCCCGGAAGCTCATGGTTCAGTGCATTTCTCAAGCATCTATTAAATAGCTCTCATGTCTAAAGGATTGAATCACCAGGTAATTGTTTAAAGTGATTGATCTGGTCCTCCAATTTGAGCCTGCTTGGTTTGGTGAAGTACCTTGCTATGATATCCCTCTGTAATTCCATCCATTTGGTGATCGATCCATGTGAAAGCTCAGATAGCCATAATGCAGCATTGACCATAAGATATAATGGAAAGCCACGAAATCCCACAGTATCCATAGACAGATTCTGTATCCCCATCACACTCTTACAAATAAATGCCATATTGTGCAAGTGGCTATGTGGATCCTCTGATGGTAGGCCCACAAAAAACCCATAGTTTTGCAGCATTTAAAGTAACCCACTAGAGACAGTGAACTTTGCGTTTGCCTGTAGTGGTGGTAACACAATTACTCCTGTAACATCCACAGCCATAAGATTCAACCTATACGGATTCCACTAATAAGCATTGCTATTGAAATCTTGAGGCTGTGTACATCCTCCAAATGAGGTGGGTTTTGTCAAACAACCCAAAAACGTTCCTGAAAATATGCCTTGAAAGTGCTCAAAATCGTAATTTCCATATATCTCAAAATTCGTGTGTGATATCAAAAATTCGGCTTCATATTCTTGATCAAGCGGAAATTGAGTGGGAAATGGGTCTAATCCTAATATTAGAGTAACTGTATCAAAATTCAAAACTTCAAAGTTATAATTTTTGGAGAGGTTTTTGCACCCCTAGTGCGACTAGCCTTTGGCGCACCTCTGTGTTATTTTTCCCCAATTTTGTTGTTCGATCCAAGGCTTTTGGGTCTTGGGCCTAAGTCATCCCATGCATAAAAATACCTAACTTAGCCATATTTTACCTTCATATAATACAAGACATTCCCGAATACTCTCCCAAATACTTACACAAATATTTCACTCAAAAGTAAGGGTTCCAAACTCATTTTTAGATTCAAGAAATTCTATCAAGCTTCAAGTTCACATCTCAATCTTCATCAAGAAATCCTCCAAAGCTGAGGTATGTGGGTTTCAAACATTGGGTTCTTTCACCCATGGTGCCCAAGCGTCCTTTTTTAAAAAAATGCATGTTTCTAAGTTGATTTACTTATGGGTCTTCATATTATGAGTTTGACTATGAACTATGTTGGAGTTTCATTAAAGTGTGACTGTTTTAGCATGTTTTGAGCTATGAATCTAAGACCTATAATGAGTTTTAGGGAGGGGTTTCAATGTATTTTGTAAGGTGGTATTACCAAGTGTTGGTGGGTTGATTTACATAAAGTTCTCTTGCATGATTTCACTCTTGAATTGCATGGTTTTACACTAGCATTACACACCCACCAAGCGTTTGATAAAATGTCTGATTTGTATGACCTATGACTTGAATGACTTTATGATGATGAAAGAAAGGTATATATGTGTTAATTTCATTTAAAATATCTATAGTGCTGCAAGTTGACCACACCTTATTGAGGGGGTGCTATGCCTCAATCACCATGGATGGTAGGGTAAGAGAACTATCAACCAAATTGAGGGGTTGATACCTCAATCACCATGGAAGGTAGGGTGGGACAACCATCAACTAAATCAAGGGGTTGATACCTCAATCACCATGGATGGTAGGGTGAGACAACAATAAACCAATTGAGGGGTTATCAACCTTAATCACCATGGATGGTAGGTATGACAACTATCAACCAATTAAGGAGTTGATACCTGAATCACCTCTCCAAGGGGGTGGTAGGCCTTGGAAATGATGGTCTCTTACTACACAAGTAATACATTTTATATAAGCATATTTTACTCAAGCATCACTCATGTATGCCATATTGCTATATGCTCATCCATTGATTATGTTGCCTATCTCATGTTGTATTGTATCCTATAAACTTAGTATATTTAAATGTACTAACGCATACTTTATACCTACATGATGTTACCATGTAGGAACCAGAGCTTCTCAAGATCATACTCATTCTCCCAGTGGCGTGTACTACCTTAACAAAGAAAGTTTGGTGAGTCCTCAACTCCGGGGATGATATCTCTTGTTCTTATGTTATGTAAAGACTCTCGTTACCTATTTATATACTTTTGACTATGAGGGTGAGTTCAGAAAGTTGTCTTGGCCTTCGCTCAATTCTAAGTGTAAAGGTGTTGTTAGACAAGTTATGTAATGATGCTATGAGCTTGGACTCTCTTGACTCTTGTATGTTTTAATACTATGAAAGACTTCCCTTAGTTCCGTTTTCCCTTATTTTTATTCTCTATTGTTGTTTAATTGCTTCTGTGGTCAAGGATGTGTAACAATATGTTAAGAAGGTTGCTTGGGGTTCCTTCAGCTTCCCCATTCACCGCGTCACATCCAGGCCATAGGCTTGGGTCGTGACATTTTCATTCTCATCATCATCATTATTACCTCGATTCAAAGTTGTATTGGTAGCATTGTTGGCATTTTCTTAGGTCATTATTCTCACAATTTGTTGGATCTCTGGATCAAATGAAGCTAAGGGATTGCCTTGACTCATAGTGTTGGGCATAGACTACTAGTACACCCTTCAAAGAAGCAAACGAAAATAAAAGAGCAAAAGTAAAATACAAGGGAACTAAGGATTAACACTCGAATTACAATTACTAGTGAATTCAACTAAGTCTAGCTATATTCCCCGATAACGATGCCAAAAATCTATGATCACGCCCAAGTTACACCTACTTTTTAGAGGATAAAGCGATCGTTGTCAAAACATAAAACCTAACCTAGGTTAGGGTCAAAACCACAGCGAATACGTAGACTCATGAGAATTTAAAAATAAGCAATCCAAGTAATTAACCAACTCAATTCTCCAAAGGGGGAGGGGGTTTGCAATAATTGATAAGAGAGTAAACTAAGCAAACTAATATAGGAGAAAATCAATCAAAGAGAGCAACTAAGGTATTGTGTTCCCCATGATTCACCAACTTAGTATCACCCGATAACCCAATTCTTGTCTAGAATATAGCATGTAGGATGGTAATTTAAGTTCACCAAGCCCTTTAGTCAAAGTGAGAGGCGAATTTCACTATGTGAGTTGGCCCATCTCTATAGTGTACAATACTAAGCATTACCTATAAGTCCCAGTCAACCTCCCCTTGGCCCAGTTCGGTTGATTAGATGAGAACACATCATTGTATCCTGTTAATCAATCTCTTTTCCTATTCATTACTACCTTGCTCCAGTAACTAACACTAGCCAAGTTCTAATGTTGGCCACCAGTAGAAAACATGCAAAACGAAGAGAATTGATTAATACATGCATATAGCCAATCAAAGAATTATAAATTATCCAAGTTTACTTTATTAGGTCTTCATAGTTCCCACAACCCTAGTTGTGGATTTAGCTACTCATGCTATTGGTAGATGAAGAAATTATGAATTGAGAAAAACATAATTAAACACTTACCCACTTGAATTGAAATCAAGCAAATCCAAGAAGAGTGACAATCACAAGCTTCAAGATTGAATTTACCCACAAGTGTTTTATCACTATCTTCTCTCTCAAGTATTTAGTTATCTAAGTACAAACCCTAAAAGTACTGAATGATGACGTTCTGTCTCTGTATAATAACCTAAAAGTACTATTTATAGAAATTACAATTAAGTCCTAAAAAATAGAAAAACTTATTGGCGGACTCCACGAAAGCTCTCTATGACTTGTAATGTGATGTACGAGTCATATTCGGGATCTCAAAATCAACTTTTGGGATCTTAAACTTCTCTTCTATGACTTCACTATACGAGTCAAAGACTAACTCATGACTCATATTGCTCTCTCATATACTTCAACTACATCACATTGTCCTTCATTAGAAATCTTCATGAATCCTATCTCTATGACTCATAGAATGCTCTACAACCCGTGTAGAGGTCTCACATAGCTGATCATCAGATATCATCCTTCATTGGAATTTGTCATGTAACTACCTCTACGACTCCTAGAAGGTCTTATAAATCACTAAAAACCAGAAAACTTCTACAGTTTTTCCCAAGTCATAGCCAACCTGCTTTCCTCCAAAACTAAACACAAAAACCATTAATGTCGCATTAAGAACACACAAAATCCTAAGCCTTAAGCATCAAAAGTGTTGTATTTTGATAGCACATCATAATTACGCTCATACACCTTCTATTACCTGATTCATAACCTATCACCTTACCATGTTGCATAAGTAAACATCCTAAACCAATGTGAGAAGCATCAAAATAGACCAAGAACCCATCTAAGCCATCCGATAGAGTCAAAACAAGAGTTGATGCAAGCCGATCTTTCAAGGTTTGAAAATTCTTCTCACACTCATCTGACCATACAAACTTGGTCTTCTTTTGAATCAACTTGATCAATGGAGATGAAATAGATGAGAAATTCTCAACGAATCTTCTATAATAATCAGCCAACCTAAGAAAATTTTGAATATTCAAAGGAGTTAATGGTCTAGGCCAATTCTTCACTGGACTCAGTCTTCTTTGAGTCAACCTTAATACCATCACCAGACATAACATGAATAAGAAAATCTACCTCACCTAACAAAAACATACATTTTCTAAAAAATAAAGTTAGCATACAACTTCTTCTCCCTCAAAGTCTGAAGAACTAACCTCAAATGATCGACATGCTCATGCTTATTTAGGGAACAAATAAAGATATTGTTGATGAATACAACTACAAAACTGCTAAGGAATGGCTTGAACAGCTAACTCATAAGTTCTATAAACACGGTCGGAGCATTAGTCAACCCAAAAATATCACCACAAATTCAAAATGCCCATGCCTAGTTCAAAAGGTCGTCCTGGGAATGTCACACTCTGGAATAGAGGTCAATCTTTGAGAAATAGGTATGCCTTTGAAGTTTGTTAAACAAGTCATCAATTCTTGAAAATGGATACTTGTTCTTGATGGTTACCGTATTCAATTGCCAATCAATGCACATCCAAAGAGATCTATCTTTCTTTCGTACAAACAACACCAGAGCAACCCACGGGGATATATTTGCCTAATAAAACCTTTCTGCAACAAATCCTTTAATTGATCCTTCCATTCTTTCAACTCAACCGGTGTCATATGATAAAAAGGAATAGAGATAGGTTAAGTATTCAGGAGAAGATCTATGCCAAAGTCTACTTCTCTTTTCGAGAGAAATACCGAGCAAGTCTTCGGGAAACACATCTGGAAATTCATTCACCACCAGAACCGATTCAAGAGTAGGTACTCGGACTTCACATATTTGACCCTTACAATATGATAGATACACCCTTGAAAATCATCTTTCAGAGCCTTAAGGTAGGAAATAAATCAAACTTTAATAGCAGAGTCACTACCCTTCCATTCAAGAACGGGCTCATCCAGAAGTTTGAAGTTGACTTTCCAGGTTCTATAATCTATAGAGGCATATGAAGTATCCAACTAGTCCATCCTGAGAATCACATCAAAATCAAACATCTCAAGTTCCATAAGATCAACTGGGAAGACTTCATGAAAAACAAAGATAGGCCAACCCTAATAAACTCTATCAGTAATAACATATTCACCCACGGGAGTATAAACTTAAAAAGGCTCTCTCAATATTTAAGGACTCAAACAAAACTTAACAGCCAATAGAGGAGTCACAAAAGATAAATTGGCACTCGGATTAAGCAAAGCATAAGCATAAAATCAAAGACTTTTAAAATACCATTCACAAAATCTAGAGCCTCCTCAAGTTCCTAGTGAGTATGCAAAGTATAGAACCTATTATTTCTTAGAGGAACACCTTGGGGAGCTCTTTGTTGGCCCTAATCACCTTGAGCAACTTGACGTTGACCCTTTTGAGCAACCTTGGGAAAATAAAAAATCTTGTGGTTCTTATCACCACAACCATAGCATGCACCCACATTCCTCCAACAAGTACCCGAGTGATTCCTCTCACAAGTAACACACAGGGGAGACATTGGCCCACCTCCAACTTATGCCCTAGGAGAAGGCACTTTAGCATTAGCAACCAAGTATTAGAACCTTGGCCCTGTTGGAAGCGACCATAGCCACCACCCTTGGAGTTAGAGAACCCACTATCACAATGGGCCCTCTTAGAATCATGCACCCTATTCTCCTTAAGCCTTTTTCCCTCAATCTATTCAGCATATTTCATGAGTCTGGATATGTCCATGTCCCGAATAAGCATATCCATATGACATTTCCTTCATAACCAAATCAGAAATCCCAGAAATGAGCTTATGCATTCCTTGTTTGGGGGTTACCCATAAGCATAGGAGCATACTTGGAGAGTTTTGTGAACTTGAGAGTATAGTCCCTCATACTCATACCACCTTGTTTGAGGTCGATAAATTCTATCATATTGGCTTCCCTAAGCTCAAGTGGAAAGAAACAATCAAGAAATATGACTTTAAACTCCTCCCAATTAACAACATTACTATAAACCCTCTCCATCAAACATTGAATGTACCACACTTGAGCCACATCTTTCAACTAATAAGTAGCCAACTCGGCTTTCTCTTTAGAAGTGACTCCTATAATAGTTAATGCCCTAGTAAGATTATCAATGAACTCTTGAGCATTCTCATCAGCCTTTGACCCATAGAACTCCGGAGGATTTATCCGGGTGAAATCCCTCACCCCTAGAAGCCGGAGTGGGATCCTAAGGAAGATTAGCTTGTCTAGTCTGAGTATTCACCACTTGGAAAAGCATAACAAAGGTCGTACTATATTCACCATTAGAGATAGGCCATTCCATAGGCCCTTGGGGAACTTAATCCTCACAAGTCAGGGCTTGTCTTGGTATGGGAGCACTTTGTATAGGCATATTCTATAAGGTAGCAAGGACATCATCAGGATAGGGAAACCATAGCATACATTCCATAGCATGACATAAGATATGAAGAAGTAAGACTATTTCTAGAATGCCATCATAGCCTCCCACTCGTAGGCATGGTACATTTCACACCCATGAATTAGACTTTATTTGACACAGCATGTTGGACTCCGAGGATTATTTACAAAACTAGTTCTTTGATAACAAGCTTATCATGACCCGGACCTAGGAGTGACATGGCAAATAGGAACTCGAGAGTCCTCAAACAAGCCTTAAAGTATCCATATTCACATCATTGATATGGAAGCAAGCGTATATGAATAATAAACACATAGTTCTAAGAGACGGGAGAATAGGTTTCATGCTATGGGAATGTCATAGGGGAAGGGAATAACATGGATTCATATAACACATAGTACATAAAGACTAAAGGGCGAATAAGTATGACTCACTCTATGGGAGAAATTTAGGACTTAGGATCTTTCACATCATATCATAAGAACATATCATAATACTCTTACCAATTCCACACAATCATATCCAACAGATAGCCATATCCAAAAACATAATCTTCGAATACAACACTTAGCATATAAATGTAAAAGAGTCTACAAGATATCCAATAATGCCTCTAGTCATAAGATAGGATGGGGGCCAAGACATGTCCCGAGCTCACCCTCAAAGTACATAACATAAACAAAAGTAGCATAGGTAGAGGAATGGTAGCTTGTCCTTAGAAGATAGAACTTACCACAACAAGCAAATCTCAAGATCCCAACTAACCGCCATACGGTAGATGAAGGTAGTCCTCGGTCCCTACATGGTTAGATCATGTAGGCAAAAGTACGCATTAGTACATTTGAATGTAGTAAGTATGTGGGCATGCATTGTATATGACTTATCAAACTTGCATTCAATGTTAGATGACAAGGACACATAATATAGAAAGAAACATATATCCAAAGAAAAGTAGCATAACAACATGCCATGAAATTCGGGATGCACGAAATGCTATAATGTTCATATATAGTGGGGATGAGACCTCAGCCAACATATAAGACCAAGTGAACTATAACTTGGAATTCAATGTTATCCCCATACTAAAAAAGAGGTGGTCTACTTGCCAAAACCATACTTCTCCTTACGGGCCTCCCATTTCGAGAAGTAACCTTCCTTACGAGCCTCCCATTTCGGATAGGATTTTAAATTCATACCATCTCATATCAATATTGTAATTGCACATTACGAGCCTCATATTTCAGTGAGAGTTACCATATACATATACCTATGCTGGCACATGGTTCAAGAAAAGGGAGAAGACCCTTCGGGATATCCCTGATGTCCCTAATCTATAGGTGCTACTTCATCATCCTACAAGAATACAAATGCATATACATGCTTTCAAAATAGATGCAAGTCGTTTATAATCATTTCAATGCAAACTTGGACACAAAAGCCAAACATATTTCTTATATATTCATACTTGGGCTCAAAAGCCAAATCATAGTTCATACTCATGCTTCTCATACATAGGAATAGCCCATTCACATATAAGGAATGGTACAAGAACCTAAAGTGCTAAAAGAGCCATATCATAGACATTTTATGTGATCACATTCTTGTCATAATTATAATCTTTTCAAAATTATATACATAAACGTAATTGGGCTTAACCCACTTCATAATCTTCATAAAATCCAATGCTCATGAAGGCATATGCTATGAATGATACGAGAATAACATGGGCAATTGAAATTCAATCTAAAATCAATAATACAATATAAAAATGAAGTAAATCCATAATTAACCCCACATTTAAATCATAATATAAATTACCCATGCTTAGATCAAACTTTAAAGGGACAATGCATATTCAAATCTTCATAATAATCATGCAATTCAATATATTAGGGTTTAAATCAACTTAAAATCAATAATAAAGTATAGCCCACACTTCAATTGAATTTAATAAACAAAAATCTTCAAAACTCACAATTAAAGTAAGCAAAAATTTCATAAACCAAGTGTAAAAGAGTTTGGGTCTTCTTGGTTGAAAGGGACCAAGAATAAATTCGCCATACCTTATCTAGTAGAGAAGATTCAAGAAGAAATTGATGAAGAAAGGAGTTTTCCCTTGATTTCCAATCTTAGTCATCACAAGAGCCTTTGAGAGAGTTCTTAAAGAGAGTTCAATATCATTCTAAGTGTAAGGACTGAATTTGAATGAGAGGAATGAAGTATAGGTCATTTGAATGTCTTTATGTAGCATAGAAAGTCACAAAAGACACGTAGCATAAACTATAATTACAAAAATGTCATTAATGACATGAGTAGAAAAATTGAAGTTAATGTCTCAAGGAGGCGATATATGGTCCTTGAGGCACTATACGGACCTTATACTTGCCCGTGGTCCAACATTTAGAAAAATTCCACTTGATGAAGGCCTAAGATAGTAATCCCATACTTAAAAAGATTCAATGTAGGCACCCATATGGAAGGGTTATAGGACCATATTAAGCAATATGATCCGTGTACTCCTCCATACCACTTCACTTAGAAAATTCTCCACAATAAAGTTTTGAGACGGTGCTCCAATACTTAAAAAATTTTCTATCCGGCACCTATACGGAAGGAAATCACGGACCGTGAAGCACCATACAGTCCGCGAAAAGGGCCATGTGATTTGCCTTAGGTTCAAAACTATGGAGTCTCAAGCCCTAGGCTACCATACGATCCACCACACAGTCGATATGGCCTCATACAAATTATATGGGGTCCAAGTGTGGTATGGCTTGGTACAAAATTCCACATTAGGGCCCTCACATCACACAAAAGGCCAAGGGCCATATTAAGGAGGCTCCACAAAGTCTATATATTATCACATGGACTGTAAAGGCTTCTATAAAGCATCACCTTGGTCTAAAACTTTCTGATACCAAATTTCCAAGATCCATTGTAGTCGTACACAATTCGGGTCCTTAAGATGGACACTAAAAGACAGAGAAATAGCCTAAAAACGTAGTTAAAGACTTTACAAGGGAAATATTTTTTTCAAAATTGTTTTGGTTAAAATTCTCAAAAACAAGACAATTTAAGCTAACACCCAACTTACCACAGTATTCCCCTAGGAATGTAGAACAATTTAGACTCAAGTTTCACTTAATTCCATCAAGAATCGGCTATGATATCAACACGTGAAATTATCACAAGTTTAGAGAAAGAACTCAGCTAAAAAAAATGAATTTCCTTTACCTACCCGAATCCGACTTCACCACGACATTTCTTGCAAAAATTCAAGTTATGTAGACCATTGAATCGTCGAAAATAGACTTGAAATAGAGATTTTATGAGCTTGAAAATAGGGAAAGGAGGGCTGGTTCGCAAAGTTGATGGCCTATATATAGGCCACTCATTTTATCTTTGCAAACACAAACTAGGCCACCACAAACGCGGAAATGTAGAACCCTCACGCTGCACAAACACAGACTAGGCCCTGCAAACAGGGAGCTCTAGTCAGACTGGCCTTCGCTAATGCAATATTGACCTTCATGAACGTGAAGTGCAACTTTTGATGGTGTTGCACCAGCATTCCCCAATACTTCTTAGGGCCATTTTCGGGGCATTCGATGTCTATTTTATACAAACAGATAGTGAAATCACACAAACTCTGATATTTCAAATCCAATGGTGCAGTCAAAATTCCCAATGGACCATCCAATGGAAAAATGAGGGTCTCACTTATTTTTGGCTAATTTTAGCTAAAAAAAATTGTAGGGATCAAAATGCCACTAGATGACCCTATCAACTGACAAAAGGTCATTTTAGACTATTTTAGACATTCTAGAGCTGACCGCGCCATCACTTTTCCATTCTGAGCGCATTTTACTGGATTTTTATAGAAATACACTTTTTTGCTTCCAATTAAGCTCATTATACAACTTTTAGCTCAAATCATTTTGGGACCCTCCATCCTCGAACCAACCACCCTCCTACCCTAAATCAACCATTTTATAACTAAGGGAATAGTTAGAATCCCATTCTAAGGTCGTTAGCTAGGGTGTTGACAAAAATCTCATTTTTATAACGTTATCTTTTTCTAATCTCGCAAACTTGCACAATTCACAACCAAGACATCCTATAGCTACCCCAACAGTCCTAATAAGTTATAAAAGGTTCGAGGCTACTATACAGAAGCTCAAAACAGAAAAAATCACAGAAACACAAACTTGACCCAGAAGGTCATTATAGAGACTTAGATTCTAAACAAACACTTCAATATGTTATTTTTACCTGTTCAGATTGGTTTCACATTCACTTTGAACCTATAAAAATATATCTAATTATATTTCAAACATAATTTATAACAAGGATATATTTTTTATTTTCGAACCTTAAAATATCTATCTAATTTGTTTCAAATACAAAAGAAAAAAAAGCAAAAAGTGTCACTAACCTATGGATCTAAATTATCTAACACAATTTTGAATATAAAATGAAACAATTTTTCAATTAGTTTGTGGCTCGCACAACTCGAGGCTATATTATAGAAGTTCTTTGGAAAATATGTTTTCTCTCCCTAGAAAATAACTGATGACTATGCAAAATTACACTCACTGGAGCCCCAAAACCACCAGATCTTGCTAGATCTGATGGATTATCATCTAGCTGCAATAATTTTACATTGTCCTTTAAGGAGGTACTACTAGAAAAAAGCAAAAACCTAAGTCAAGCATACGATCTCTCACAAATTCATGAAATGGAAATTGACAACAACACCTCCCAAGCTGATGGAGTCGTTCATCTCTCTAAATAAGATAGGCATAGGCTCTACTTACCATGGTATTCCTAAGTCATTATCAAGGTATTTGGTAAGAAACTCCCCTTTCTGAAAAATAAGTTTCAGGATCTGTGAGAATCCTCCTAACATCTCAACTTGATTGACTGGGAAATGATTACCATGTGGACAAATTCCATACTGAAGCAAATAGGAAAAAAGTGTTACATGAAAGACCATGGTTTGTTGCAGGGAGTTTCATCTCAATGCGAAAGCAGGAGCCAAATTTTGTGCCACATGATGCCACAATAACCCACACTGCCATTTGGGCCAGATTGCCTAATTTACCTACAGAATTCTATGACAGACAAATCCTAGAAAGAGTAGGTGGAAAATTAGGCACGTTAATAAAAGAGGATGCTTGCACATCATCCACTTTAAGGGGAAGATATGCTCAAATATGCGTGCAAGTGCCAAGCAAAACTCTATTCCATAGTGAGGTCACAATTAGGACATACCCCAAAAAAAATAATTTACGAGAGAGATGGGATACTATACACTACATGTGGTTGCATTGGACACAACTTACCTAGGTGCATAACCACACAAAAAAGCTTGGACAAACAACCACCCAAGTTGGAGGACGTCGCAGCAGCTACACAAAAGCACGAGGATAAATCTTGGCAAGTTGTCAAGTTCCCTCGAAGAGCTGGTCCGCATAAAAAATACCCACAAGGTAAGCCCAACAAACCTCAAGCAACTAGGCTAGCCCAAGAACAATGGCACACTATAAATTGGGGTTCAAGGGCAAATAAATTAGGACAAGGACTAAGCCTCACAAAGAGGCCCAATGGAGAAGCCTCTATGTCCACTCCAGGCGCGTGTGATGCATAGAATGGGACAATGCCCAACGTCTACCTCCTTGCATTGAATGCCATTAATGGCATTAATAGAAAATCTTCCCTTCTATCGGTGTTTGAAATAATTTTATCTAGGGCAAGATTTGGACAAAGAATGTGTTAGATTAATTAAAAATTCTAGCACTAAAATACTTGTCCAATAGTCAATAATTGGACCCACGATAATCCAGAAAATCAGTAACAATGGAATTTTTAATGAATATTTTCTTTTTCCATCTTCTCCAACTCAGAAGCTCATCTGTACTGCAGAAGAAAGTAATCATTACTTTGGTGTAGGTGGTATGACTTTCGATGTCCCGTTAAAAGATCTCAAGGATCTTCATTAGCACAGAGATGGAAAAGAACTTGTATTACAGGCATGGAATTCCCAATCTCCCACTCAACAAAGCAAAGGCAACAAACCAAGAACAAACATAAAATGCTCACACCACTTGTTCTTGCGTTAGTGCCACTCCCACCATAGTATCAACCAACTTCTTAGTTAGAAATGGGACTCTGGTACCAGCAACTCACCTTTCACATGATAGAGGAGGGGCGACTAGTGACAATCCTAGTCCAAAATCTGGCTACTTAGCTCAAATTCTCAAAGAGGGGCTAGATCATGCAATCGAGGTGCTGGGAATGAGAATTTGGGAGGAAAGACTATGAATGTCAGGAATGACGAGAAACATGAACATAACAAACTCATTGGAGTTGGGAGCATTAATGGGACAAACTTTTGTAACTCTTCCATTCTTCCCATTTTACCTATACATTTGAGCAATCAAAGCCTTCATTTTGTCCCAATGACAGTGAGAAACCCATCGACTTGCCATGCAGAAACCATGGCAAGAAACCAAGACAGAGAGGTAGAAATGAGAAACTTGAGTTGTTAAGGCAAAATAACCAAGAAATGAAGGCACTATTAGCAAGCATAGAAGACCAATTTCACGAAGCTTACATACTAGAGAAATTACTGATCAAGGAATTAAAGGAGTTGATTCCATCAATGACACTAGTTCAGTGTCTGAGTCAGTTGACAACTTACACTTTGAACATCAGGAATAAAAAAGAAGAAGTTTCAATAGCTGTGGCATGAACCCTGTAAAGCCAAAGGTGACAGGAAAGAGGAAGGAGGTCTAGGAGAGCCTATCAAGTCGGATGATGATGAATTTTATCATATGGAATCTTAGAGGGCCGAATAGTGCTAGTTTTTGAAGACATTGTGAGGCTCTAGTCAAAACTCACAAACCAACCTTACTTGTTTTACTGAAAACAAAAATGACTGAGCATAAGCACCTAACTGAGGCTCTTAATTTTGATACCCACATCTAATCTCCAGTCAACGGGTTATCTGGTGGCATTGTGATCATATGGAAGGAGGACCTCTTGAAATTAGACAACATCTCTATCACAGCACAAGGAGTTCATGTCTTAGTTAAGGTAATTCTTGAAACTCATAGTTGGAGATTTTCTGCTATCCATGCTAGCACTGATTTTCAAACTAGACTGAGACTCTGCAATGATTTATACTATATGTCTAAAACTTATGAAATTTATTTTTTAGTTGCAGGGACTTTGATGAAGTCCTCTATGCTAGTGAGAATTTAAGGGGCAACCCTATTAGTAGAAGTAAGACCAAGCACTTATGGAACTATCTCCGAAATTGTAAACTAGTGGACCTAGACTTTAAAGGTCAAAAATACACTCGGACCAATAAGAGGTATAGAAACAGAACTTAGCTTATTTTTGAGATGTTAGATAGGTGTGTAGCTAATGACTCTAGACAAACAAATTCCCCAACTCTGTTATGATCCATCTTTTTAGGACCAAGTCTAACCACTGCCCTATTCTTGTTACTCTTAATGCTAGAACCTATCATCACTCTCCTAAACCTTTTAGACTAGAACCCATGTGGTGTAACAAGTTGATTTTAGGGCCCGCATTCTTAACCTTCTCCTGTCTGAAAAAGAATTTTGGCTAACTAAATCTAGAATTGCTTGGCTATGTGAAGGTGACGCCAATACTTCTTTCTTCCACATTTCCACCCTTACTAGGAGAAGAAGAAATAGAATTGTCAGTCTGGAATCTGACACAGGTGAACCTATTGACACTACTGAAGCTATTCACAAGTATACAAGCTCATTCTTCCAAAAGCTATATACCACTGACCATACTTTCTCCCCTAAAAAAATGCAAGTCAACAATCAGCAGTGTGAAAGTACTACTCAGCCTCATGATGGGGCCCTGAGGGATTTTGAAGTAGTGCAAGTTGTTAAGTCCTTTAATCCCCTCAAGGCTCCGGGACCTAATGCCCTACACCCCTTTTTCTACCAAAAATATTGAGACATTGTTGGAAGTCAAAATATTAATTTTTGCAAAAAAAGTGTTTGACCAAGCCATTATACCCCCTGAAGCAAATACCAACCTACTTTTCCTGATTCTAAAGTTTCCCAATTCCCACTGTCTCAAAATTTCAGATCTATAGGGGTTTGAAATACCATCTACACGATCATCACTAAAATAATACCAAAAGACTCAAATCCTTTTCTCCCATCATTATAGGAAGTAGTCAGGCCAACTTCCTTGCAGTAGAAGAGTTGTAGACAATGCCATAGTTGTCCAAGAGGTGATTTCCCACTTTAGAAAAATGAAAGGAAAACTTGGGAATATGGCTTTGAAAATAGACCTAAAGAAAGCTTTTGACAGAATTAAGTGATCGTATATTAAAGAGACTCTAGATTATTTTAGGATCCCACCTAAACTTTTTAGGCTTATCATGTCTTGTATAACCACTAGCTCTATCCAAGTTATAGTCAACGACAGATCCACTAAATCTTTCTACCCTTCTAGGGGAATAAGACAAGGTGACCTTATGTCCCCCTATATCTTCATCATGTGCATATAGAGACTATCTAAAACCATCCAACATGTTGTAGAATTGATATGTGGAACCCATCAAGATATGCTCCTCTGGACCTAGTCTGTCACATGTCTTCTTTGATGATGAATTGACTTTGTTTTCCAAGGTTGATGCTAAGAATTGTAGTTTCACCAATTTTGGAAGGACTCTGGACAGAAGATCAATTGTACTAAATCCAGGATCATCTTTTCAAAGAACTGCATCAGTAGTATTAAAGACCATGCACCAACTAGTTAGGTATTGAAGAAAAGTACTCCTTTGAGAAATACTTGGGTTTTCCCATTTTTCATAAAAGACACACCAATAGTGATTTTCAATACCTAGCGGACAACATGAGACAGAGGTTGATCGACTGGAAATCAAATACATTAAACATGGCAGGAAGGATTGTTCTAGCAAAGGCCCCCCTCAGTGGAATCCCTTCACATCTGATGAACTATATCAAACTTCCTGAAGGTGTCACCAAAACCATGGATAAAATGATTAGGGATTTTACCTGGGGTACCTCTCAAGAAAAGAAAAAATGCACCTCTTACGCTGAAACACTCTGACCAAACACAAAAGACAAGGGGGTTTGGGATTACAAAAAACTTCTGTAAGGAACAAAGCCATTCTCAGTGAGCCACCTTAGAGACTCACTAATGGGCCCACCTCTCTTTGGAATTCCTTGCTACAGAATAAATATAATGGATACCCAATCTCTGATTCTAGAAGAAAGTGTATTTCTAGAATATGGAAAAATATTCATAGTACCTGAAAAGACATATTTGATGCTACTAGATAGGTGATTCACAAAGGGACCTGTGTAAACTTTTTCAAAGACAACTGGATACCCCATTTCTCTTGTCTTAGAAAGAGTATATATAGACCACTTAAGGAAGAGGAGTTTCGCTTGACTATGGCAGACCTCGGGAGAGACCATAATTGGGATCTCAGTAGGCTTTCTATTGAGTTTCCACTGGATGTGCAACAGATCATAAAATTAAGGACACTGTCATTTATGATTATGCAATCACAAAGGAAAAAAAAGTGTAGGGTCTAACCTCATCAGGTTCCTTCACTATCACTACTGCCTACGCTCACATTGACAACCAACTCCACCCAACTGTCATGGCTACTGATAACAAAGGTTTTAATAAAATTTGGAAAGAAAAATTTCAAAATAAAGTCAAACACTTCTTTGGATTTTGCTACATCAAAGAACCAAAACCAATCATAGACTCCATACAATTGGTATGGCCACAACCCCGGCATGCCAAATCTGTGAGGACCCTAGAGAGGACATCACCCACTTACTCTTCTAATGCCAAAATGCCTCCCAATTCTTGAAAAACATTCACACACAGCGAGAATTAAGAAGAAATTTGGATGCCTCCTCCCTCACTGCCACCACGTGGATAGATCACTGGTTAGTGATTAAAAATAGGTGTGCACTAGGTATCTTGATTGGGGAATTCTTTTTCAGTTTTGCATTTAGCAAATTTGGAAAACAAGAAATCTCAACGTCTTCGAAAATAAAAGGATACAAGTTAATTTTGAGGTAGCTTACAAGGCAGCAGTAGAGTATGCAACCATGGTTGTGCGTACGTCCACTCTTCACCAACCTTATCATTTATATAAACTGAGAACCACCAAGGTCTGGTATGGTACGGTTGAATACAGATGGGAGAGTTAAAACATCACCAAGCCCAAGTGGCATAGGTAGAGTTTTTAGAAATCGTGAAGGCAAATGGTTATTGGGTTTCCACAGTACTATTGCATATACCAAATCCTATAGAAGCAAAATTGAAGGCTATCAAACGGGGTCTACAACTTGCTGCCCAACACAACTTCAATCTCTTGAAAATTGAATCAGATGCATTAGAAGCATTGGAATGCATTGTCATAGGTACCCCTCTTATGATAATTTAATTTCTGATTGTAGAACATTGTTGAGCAGGTTGGCAGCATGGGTGCTACGTCAAGTATACAGGAACAGAACTAGGTTGCTGTCCTTATGGCCAAAGAAGGAATTAATCAAGTACGTTTTGCTGATATAAAGATTTTTGTAGCTCCTTCGTTGTTTATACAAACACAGCTTGGTATAGACAACTCAACAACTAAATATCCTAAGTAGCAACTTAACAACTTATCCTATGCGGGCTGGGATGTGACCTTACAACAATTCTCTAATTTAACTTATGCTATTAAACCGTTGCAGTTGATGCCACCAGGCAATCAGCAAATTTTGCCTCAATGAGGCTACTATTATGTTAATATAATATAACATCCGTTTGATAAAAAAAAATCAAAAAAATATAGAAGTTCTTTTCTTAATCCTTCAATTGTTGTTCATCTTCAATCATTATTACAATGTTATTCATACTTTAAGATGGAGAGATGCAAAACTTTTGTGTAGCGTGATTAAAGTATTGACTTTTATATTTTTCATTGTATAATTACTAACTATTGGTCAAGTCAAAATTTCTTATACTGAGTTTTTCCTATGTCTTATTAGTGTTATTTTGGCTATTTTAAAGAAAAATTTTATGAGTTATGAACGATTGAAAAAAAAATAATTATTTTGTTATGGTATAATATAATTGTAGAAGTTCTGTTTAATAAGTGCTATTAAAATCAAATGCACAAACATAAAATTATAGGCAAAAGAGCAAAATGAAAACTGTCAAGGCTTGTTTTGAAAATAAGTTGCACGATACTAATATAAAAATTACATAATTATTAATATACGTAGTGAAATTAGAGATTATGTACGTGACATATACATAACATAATTTTTTTTTTTAACATGTCCCTAAATAAAGTAATTATAAATGAAATGATTAACATTTGTCAGATCTACAAAATTAATTTTATACGCATATGCATGGCGTATTAAATTTTCTTTAGATTAGGCATATAAATGCTACTTCATGATGGAGATGAACTGTGAATGTCAGAAACAACGTTTGTGATTCATTTTGACTTAAAGCACCACCAAATGATGAATCGATTTCAATAGATAAAGTATATTAGTACTTTCTAATTTCTACGTAGAGCTTTCACTTTAGTTACATCATATCAATTTTCAAGATGAATAGATAATTTTCTCTTTTGTCTTATATATGTTGTAATGAATTGAACAAATTTTAAGAAAGTGAAGACAAATAATATTTATATGTATATAATATTTAAAAGGTAAATAAATATTAGGAAATGATTATGTGAAAGGTCGATGAACTCATTCACTATTGTGCGAAGCGCAATAATTTACCTAGTTAAAAATTAATTCTAAACAAAAAATGTACAAGACAATGATAAGATACAAAGCAAAATTTCATTGTGCGAAAAAAATGCATATAAAAAGTATAGTAGAAAAGAAAATCGAATTAAAAGTATTGCACATCATGTTTATTTTTGGCGGGGGTTGAGGAGCCGGTTCAGAGGTGGGGGTTGGGGTTAAAAAATGAAATTTTCAAGTTTATTTTTTTAAAAGATAAACTGTTTAAATTTTTTGGAGGTAGGAGTTAGGTGGGTCGGCGTAGGGATAGAATAAAAGAAGAAACTTTTAAAATGTAAAATATTTTTCAAAAATAAAATTTTATTTTAGTTTAGTTTTAAAAAATTAACTTTTTTCTTTGGTTGGGGGGGGGGGGGTTGGAGGGGGGGGATTGTGGTAGAGATAATGTAA
>JAOTQJ010044102.1:0-14952 GCA_025642045.1 Solanum sejunctum
CGCTCCAATTATAATTAAGCACCACGAACTTACTTAATTTAAATTATGCCATGTTCGTCATAACTTTTCCAATTGAACGAATTACTTCGATTGAATTAATTACGGAGTCTAACAGGAAATTTTGATTTATTCAAAATGAAAAAGGATAGCAAAATATTCATAAAAACATATAGTAAATCAAATAAATAGAAGATGTTCCATCCTTTTTCATCTCTCAAATTATTTTTGCACTAAAAATAATTTATATTTGTGTTATATATTAATATAATTATGATTTTTTTAGAAATTACTCACTAGGATTTATTGTTTTTATGCATTATTTTTTTATTTCATTTTATTTTGCAGGATGTGATCAGGAGGAGTGTACCAAAAATTTTGCAATATACTTTGCAAATTATATTTAAATTTAGTTCAAAGTAGAGTTAATATTTTTAATACTAAATTCAAATTTGCTCTATTAAATTAAAATTTAATTAATTAGAAAAAAATCAATTCAGCATACACCACATATATTATTAATCTTTATTATATTGGAAAAAAAAAAGCTGTTAGAATAGTATTAATATTTTTAAAGAACATATCCTTATTGTATATAAATTAGGGCAAAATTAATTAGCTTCAAGTGTTAACAAAAACTACAAACATATATATATATACACACACACACATTACACATGTACTTTTACTACTCAATAATAATTTATATTAGTCATTTTAAACTTAAAAAATTAATATATTTGTAATATCCATGCAACAACGGGTATGTATACTAGTATAATTAATAGGAAGAAAGTCTAGTCTAAGATCATGCCAAGTGATAGCGTAAGATAAAGGTATGCATTAGTTTTTAGGACAAATTAATTATTATTACTATCTATGTCTATGTTATTTATATAATTAGTAGGAAGAAAGTCTATCCTAAGATGATGTTAAGTGGCAGCGTAATATAAAGACATGTGTTAATTTTTAGGACAAATTAGTTAAATTATATTAAATAACTATCTGTTTAAATTTTTACAATTTTTTTATAATTAAAAATTTAATCGTTACTTCTCTAAATATCTAGTATCATATGCCATTATTTTAATTATAGATAATATATTAATAATATAGATACTTTGAGGATATTTATATTTTATATTTAATTACAAAAATTAGATGAGAAGAAACTTTAGTTGCTTAGGATTTATAATACTGATTCAGAATTATTGAAAAGATATCGTTACATCTTATAAAAAAAATGAAAAAATCCTTTCTATTTATACTTAGAATAAATTTATAATTACGGAGTTTACTTTTGCTTTAATTTTATGTATTACTTTTTTTCCAATTCATTATATATGAAAGAGAGAAAAACTATAATAAAAGATGAGCAGTTATACATAAGGAACGTGGGGTTGTGGAGGGAGAAAGTTATGGATAGTTATTTTTGGCAATGATAATTAAATTTAATCATCATTTAAAATTTTCAAAAAATACATGGATTTCTAATCAAGCATTGAATTTTTTTAAAATTTTCATTTTATGGCATGTTTCAATTACCTAAAATAATTTTTAAAATAAAATAATTTTAAAAGATATTTAAATTATAAAATTATTATTTAAATTATTTTTTGACAATATAAAAATAATTACGGCCTTATTTGATCTTTGCATCTTTTTAAACTTTAAAAAAAAAAAGACACAAAAAATAGAACTAACTCACAAATACATATAAAAACAGTTTTACACAAACACGCAAAAGAGCAAAAAATCTTAACTCCTTCGATGTAACATCCTGTGAAATTATCGAAATACTCCTAGAATGGAATCATGCACATAACGCGTCTTCCTAAGCTCCAATAGATAATCAGAGACCGAATTTGCAATCAGTACGAAAAATGGAGCAGACAAATGGTCTTGATCCGATTTTAGAGCAATCGAGTCAAAAAATAATTTTTTGTAATTAAATTCGGGACAGTGTGAGTGCGTGCTCAGGGCGCGGACCTATACTTGAAATGTTTCTTAAACTTCCTGGAAAGAACGCATTCTAAGAAATTCTTGAAATACACATGTGCCCCAGCCACGTCGCGGACATGGTATTTTGGGACAAATTTTATTCTTTTAATTTGGAAAGGGCACTTTGGTCATTTTTTGACCCCTCTTAAGTCAACAAACGAGTATAAGGAATCTTTTACATCAAAACAAAGTCCAAAGAATTTCTAGAAACTACGTTTTCGTATGAGTCGATAGAAGGGTCAACCTCGAATGACCATATCTCCTAAAGTATAATGATTTAGGTGACCCATAATATATCAAATCGAAGATATTTGAATTAGCTTTTTCACGCATCTAATTTCGCCTTAATCAGAGTATGGAGTAGAAAGTTATGACCATTTTAGTTAAGGAGTGCAGAGTTGTTTGAAGGTCTGCGTCCGGAGCGCGTCGCCGCAGACCAAACGCGGACCCTTACTGGTTACGCAATGACCTTTTTATTCTTTTTAATTTGAGGATACTTTTATCCTAAAACCTTGGGGGTCTATTTAAGCTCCTAAAATGCACAAAACGTCAGTTTTCACAATTAAAAATCCTCTCCTTCACTCTTAAACATGAATGCTCAAGAATCATCAAGAAAATCATCAAGTTAGGATTTGATTCCAAGATTCATTCTCAAGGTAAATTATTCTTCATAGATTTCAATCCACCCAACCCGAATTTCTTCAACTATTCATGAATCCATAATAGAATCTTAAATCATAATCTAGGATTTTAAGAAACGAATTCAAGAATTTCAAGAAAGGATTTTCTTGATTCTTCTTTTTCAAGAATTAGGGTTGTTCATCAAGAACTCTAAGGGTTCTTCATCAAGAACTCTAAGGGTTCTTGATCAAGAACTCTAAAGATTCCAAGTCAAAAATTCAAGAATCTTCTTCAATTCTCACAAGAACTAATCTCTAAGGTATGTAAGGCCCTCAAAAAGTTAATCTACTATTATTTTAGTATATTTAACTACTAGTTTCTACCCAAGATCATAATTATGAGTTGAGATCAAAGTTTCCTCCATTACTAGTGAATTTCATCAAAATACTGTTTATGCATATTTTCTTGATAAGGATCATGACTCTTGTTTATTTTATTATTGAATTAAGATATTGAGACAAGATTTACAACTATGGCTAAAATTATAAGAACCCTATATCTATTTCATTAAAAGCTATTATAAAGTTTACAGTTTGAGTTAAGTCTAAGAAGTATTTAAAGTATTGTATTTGTAAGACAGCTGAGTAATGCATTTATATTTTTGAGATACTTGTAATGATACTTTTCAGTCAAAAAAAAAAGTCAAGATGAGAAAAGTCAAGAAAAGCTAAAGTTGGGCTAAGTCCCAAAAGATTAAGAAGGCATTTGGAGAAGTCTTACTCTTGAAGTTATTTAATACCCGTTAAAATTATCAAAAAAAACCTAGAATGAAAATGTCCGCGTAACGCGTCTTTCAAAGCTTGGATGAGAAATTCAAGACCAAATTTGTGATCAGCACGAAAAATTTAATCAGAAAATTATCTCAACCTGATTTAAGAGCAACCAGGTAGAAAAATAATTTTAGCAAAATTGACCAAAAATAGTAAGGATGTGCGATAGGGCCGTGATGCGGAGCCAAAACAGTGAGGGTATACGATAGCTCCACGATGCTGACCCACACTTATATATTTTCTCAATTTTTTGACGAGATTGAATTTCTAAAATTTCACAGGTATGGATAGGTCCACGTTGCGGACCTGCTATCCCGACCTGTCCACCAAAATTTAAATTTTTGAATCTTTTGAGGGACATTTTGGACTTTTCTCAACTCCTCCTAAACTTGAAACACGATCCCTTTAGGTCATTTTGAGATTAAATAGGGTCAAAAAACTCATTCTAAGTCCTTCACAACACTTGAAAGTTAGAGCTTGAGAGAGAAGAAAGAAGAACATGAGATTGGAGAATTCTTGACGGGTGATTTGTAAAGCTTCATTCTAGGTATGTAAGGCTAAACGAAAGTATGAGATTGTTCTCTCATGTGCCCCATAGATGGTCTTAGATGAGAGTTGAAGGTTCTTGAGTCTACATGCATGATTCTTGATTATTTTCTTGAAAAGTTCATTAATTTTACATGTATTTTTATATGTTGATGATCATCACAAACTTGTTTCTTGAATTAAAAGTTTTACATGAATTAGTGCATAAACCTTACTTATTATTTCTTAAAGATTGCATGAAAAAAGATAGGGATTGAGTCTAGAGCCTTGTTTGAGAATGTGATTGTGACTGTGATTGAGATTGAGATGTGAGAACGATGATAAGTTGATAGACCTTGATAGTCCCATAAGTTTCTATAAATGAACTCTAATGGTTTGTCTATTTGATTGTTCCCTAATGATTGTTCTAATCCTTGAGTTGTTGATTGAGATGTTGATTGATGAGATGATTAGAGTCTCTTTGAGACTGATTGGATGATGAGATGATTAGAGTCTCTATGAGACTGATTGAAAGATTGTGCCTTCATGAGGCTGATTGAGATGATTTGATTAAGATAGTTTGATTGTATAGATTGTTTTATGAGCCTTGAGTCATGGAAGAAGTATCGAGGACCGAAAGAGTAAGAGTTAAACCTACTCACACTCGTCAAACTACGTAGCTAAACATAGGTGAGGATCCAGACCATCACATCATATTATGCTGAGGTCCCCTCTGATTAGAAGTCCCTAAAATCAATAGAGGACTTATAGATTTACTAACTCCATTTGGACTTATCTATGTGGTTTTAATTCGTTCTCTACCTGGTAATTACAGAACGATTGTGGCAATATCAGCATAATTGTTGCACAATCACTGGCTCATAAGTGATGTTGTCAGATAAGAGAAACTCTCAAAAAGTTCCTACCTTGAGTACTCCGAGTCGAGATGAGATGAGATGAGATGAGATGTGATGAGATGAGTTGAGTTTAGTTCCCTTGAGATAGGTCCCTCTGAGATGAGTGTGATTTGATTGATGAGTTGATTGGTTGATGGGTCCCTTGTCTACTATTTGTTGTTTCTTTAGATGGACATTTGACATGTTGATTGATTTTTATATTGAGTTGATATTGTTTCTATATTATTCTACCTATTTCGGTTTCACTCAGCTATTTTATATACTAATACATTCCAAGTACTAACGTTCTCTTTGGAGTGCATCGTATTATGATGTAGATACGCAGGATAAAGGTTATCAGCAGGCGAATTATTGAGGATCTTCGAGCGTTCAATAGATTAGTGAGTCTCCCCTACTTCAGAGGATTCATTACATTATTTTCATCAAGCTTTAAAGTTAGAGTTGCTTATCTATTATTTTGATTGAGGTAGACATGGGTCTATCATTGGCACCACCTAATAGTGATAAAGGCTTCATAGACTAGAGTCAGATGTTGATGTTGAAACTTGTGAACTAGTTTCTTCTACTAGTCTTTCATTATATTATTATTTGAGACTAGATGATTAGATGTGCTCATTCTGCTGATTTGTAGAATGTGCAAATGGATGAATATAATGAGGCCAAGTGGTTTGCATGGGGACTAGCAATAGTCTCTGGGTGCCGGCCATGTCTTGGGTCCCCTCCTGGGCATGACAAGTTATGAGAATTATAAAAGTTATTTTGGAAGTAGTATTGAGCACCGATATAAGTGAGAGTAATAATAACTTGAACTCATAAACTACGTAGTCAACGTAGGATAGGATTGTACCAGAAGATAATTCCTCACTTACCACTGAGATGACCCAGTTTTGGGATGAATGCACTCCCCTAGTTTTTGTTCCTTACCCCGACAAAATATGGGATAACTCTCGCAGTGTGGTCAAGAAGCTATATCACCATAAAGCTCATAATGATGATTGTCGGTTAGAGAAACTCCCCAAGAAATAAAGTTTATTATTTTACACATCGAGATTTATCATATCTTTATTCAAGTATTTCTCTTTATTATGTTGCATAGTAAATTGAGTCGAGCTATTTGTAGAGCTAAGTATTTGAGTATTATGTTGTTATATGTTTAATTGTGCTCATGAATGCATTAAAGCAAGTATTTCTCTTATATTAAGTTGCACTTTGAAACAAGTTTTAAAATATATCTTTTACTTGCATGATATACTTTTGTCTATTAAGCTATCTCAAAGTGCAGTTTTAAAGTGAGTATCCTAACCTTACTACTTTTTGTCCATCTTACATACCGTACATTTCATGTAATGACGCTTTTGGCACTGCATCATTTTATGATGCAGATTCTGGTATCCATGTTAGCAGATGTTTAGCGAGATAATCCCCATCAGCAGTCGGCGAGGCCTCTTTGCATCTAGAGGAGCTCGAGAGTCTTTATTCCTTTGTATTTATTTTAGCTAAGGTACCTATAAGTCTACTCTGGCGCCTTGTTCAAAGTCAGTACTTTAGAGGCTTAATAGACTAGAAAGATATTGTTCAAGTTATTTCTTTGAAATTATTTCAAAGATTTTGAGTTAAGTTGTGTATATTATTATTGTATATTTAAGTTCATGAATTTTGAGCCCATTCTAGTTCATTACGGTATTAATGTCTTCCGTTGAGTAAGTTTGCCAGGCCAAATGGTTCGCTTGGAACTAGAAATGGTTTTCGAATGCCGGCTACGTCCAGAGTGTAGGCTCGGGGTGTGACATTCGATCGCCTTTTTGACTTTATTTTTGAATGACATTGTATTTATTTAAATATATATCTAAATTTTAGAAGATGCATAACTACTCCTACTCTAAAAAAAACTCTTAGCCCCATTACGTACTTGAAAAATAAAAAACTACCCTTAACTCCATCTTTTTTAAAACCTACTAACTTCATTATCTTCTTAGTATTTTCTTTGCTTCTCATGGTCCTCTTTCAATTTCTAGAATTTCTTTCCTAATCTTTTTGTCTTTGTCAAAGAATTTTCATAATTTCAGTTAAAATACTAAATTATAAATATATATTATTCATTATTTGCAGGAACAATATGAAAAGTTCAGAAGTATTGGTAATTATACAAACAAAAAAGTCATCATCATAGATATTCTTTCCAAGTCAGGATATAGTACATACCTAGCAAGTTTGGATTGATATTGATTCTTATATTTATTTATTTATTAGCAATTGCACGTGTATATTTTCTTCTTTATTCACGATTAAGAGTTATTAGGAATGAGTGTTTAAGGGGCAATTACATAGTTAATTAATCCATCTAACTTGACATGTATTATGTTTATTTTACTTCAATTTTTAAAGAACTAATACACGAGTTGATATTGTCTTTGTTTAGGTAAGAGAGAATTTGAAAATTTTGATTCTCTTATTCTTTCTTTTTTTTTTAACAATTGCACGTGTATATTTTCTTCGTTATTCACGATTTATAGTTATTATTATTCATTTGAGTAGTAAGTATTTAATTGATAATTACATAGTTAATTAATCCATTTAAATTGGTATGTGTTATATTTATTTTACTTATTTTTTTAAGAACTAATAAACGAGTTGATATTGTCTTTGTTTAGGTAAGAGAGAATTTGAAACAAGACAATATTGAGAAGATTGTTTTGCTATTTTGCATTTTATGCGAAATTCTTCGATTTTAAATTTTGCAGATACAGATAAAATTATTTACATTCACTATTATCATACTTCTCAATTAGATACTAAGGAAAGTTTTTCCTTTTCTAATTCAATAACTTTTTTTTAATCATTTCAACTAAAAACATGCTTTTGTATTTTTAATTTGATCTTTTGAATTAATTAATACAAGATGTTAGTATTCTTTAGTATTGTTATGCTATAATTATGCTATAATAATAGAAAAAATTTTGAATTAACATTGAATGCGGTTTGTTGATTTTTTAATTTTAATTTTAACATCTTTGAATTTTGGATCAATTTGCCAATGAAGCAGTAAAAAGTTAGTCCTGCTTTTATTTCCTACGGAGTATCTTAAAGTCGTTGCTAAAATTTATTTTAGTTATTGCTAAGTAAAATATTTTTTCCCTTCGAAAGAAAGAGGTAATATTATAAATGATAAGATCCATAATAGGGTCAACAATGTGACTTCTTTTTTAATATTGAATTTAGCAAAAATTTAAATCACAAAATATATTGGACCTAAATAAGAAGAATTCTTTTCTATAGTTAATAATAAAATAAATAATTTCATAGTTTTGTATATTTTTAGTTGCATTTTATTTCAATTTAACTATTTAATTTTCTATTATTTTTTAAGTCCAAAATTTCTGAGACAATACTCAAAGTTTAACTAAAAAAAAAATTATTTCGTCAGCCTAAACTGAGGGAAGGACAAACCAAGAAATAAAACCCAGAGAGAAATCTAACCTAAAATCTCTATGTCAAGTCCTCATTGTCACCTACTTTTTTGTTTTGATAGTGTCTGTTTTTACATAGCTCCTTTTATGTTATTGAAAATTTAATTATTGAGTAAATTATTATCTGAATTTTGTATGACTTCTCCTATTACTATGTTTCTCAATTATTTTAGGGTGATGTTATATATGTTGATTTACTGAATGATAATTAATTTATTCTTTAAATTTGAAGAAATTGTTAAGGTAGCTCTTTTGTTTATTACAATTAAAATAATTATTTTAGACGAACATGATTTTGTTAAATAAGTTCCAATTTAGACAATTTTTAAATGATAGTGATAGACCATCACTAATGGTTATTTACAAATTCAAATTTTAGAATAAAATTTAAAAATTATTTTTTTAGAGAAAAAAGTAAAACTTTTACGTACTGATTCCTAAACATTAGGAAGAAAAAAAACTGTAATCAAAATCCTTTTTAACTTTTAAGAATAAACGAATTTAACAAGTTAAAATTTAATTTCACACCACTTTTTTCTTTAAAAGATAGATATTAATCGTCAAAAAAGTAGTCCATGAAATTCGAGAATCCTTCATGGGAGAAAATGGGATATTTTTAGGATTATCTCCCTCGCTCTCTAAATAGACATTTATATCCAATTTTAGCCTTTTTAAAAAAAACAAATTACTAAACAATAAATAAAATAAGTTGAAAAATGATGAAACATTTCGTGTGTTTGTCTTTTTAATATACAAATAAATATTTAAAAAATCACCAACTAATTTTAAAGAGATGAATTTCAATACATTTTAAATAGTTATCTTACAAGTTTATTACTTTAGATATAATTCTAACATCAACAATAATAATTCATACTTCTATATATATATATATATATATATATATATATATACACACACACACACACTAGTGGTGGTTAGCCCATGCTGTGCACACGAACCCAATCTTATGATATATATTAAATTTACTGTGACTAATGAAATTTTTAACTATTTTATTTTTTTCATCAAATTTAAATTTTTTAAAAAGCACTTAATAGCAAGTTGTTAACCTTTATCTATATTTATATTTACACAAAATTCATTCATGTTGAAGCTGACGATAAACAACACCATATTGCTTACTTTTATTTACATTTATATTTATACAAAATCCAAAAACATTAGTTGATGCTTCAGTTGGTGGAGCACATCCAAAAACATTCACCTTTACGGAATCAATGGCTTGTTCAAATCTGGCTCCTGATTCAATGTACAAGGCAGACATTATTTAGATAAAAGATTAAAACATAATGACTCTCAGTTGTTCTATGTAGAGGGATATAACATGTACTGTGTTCATCAAATTAAGGCTTTTTCCGAAGCATGTGCTGCAATAAGGCGCTAAAGAAAACATACAGATTTGGCTTCTAACTGGTCTTTCAAAGACACTCCAACATAAATGTACCTGTAATTTTTTAGTAGAATGAAGTCACCATAATGAAGAATTGAGCATTATTATCAAAAGTGATAAAAAGGAATATCACTAATTAATAACTTAGAATATTTAAAAATCATACAAACTTTTAGTTGAGTCTTTTAATTTCATCTGTGCCAACATAAATTGAAACAAATAAAATAACAAACATAGGCTCTTTTGCGGTCAAATGTGTTAATAGAATTTATTTTCTCATAGTATACAATATTCCAGATTATTGAAATGTACAACAGCATTACTGAAGGATAAAAAAGAAACAAAATATATGCTCCAAAAAGAGCCAAATTCATTTCATGAAGAGCACTGGAAAAGCCAAATTGGACATAACCAAAATGGCAAATATGTACGTTAAGGTTCCAATATCCTTGGATCATGTATAAACTTCCAACAGTATATGTTTGAACAAAAAGTTAAGAGAATTGATGTAAGAACATAATTGAGCCCGACTCAACAAACCCTCCCATCTAGATAAGTTGGAGACTAAACATTCTTTAAGTGCTCTAGTGGCTGCAAATTTGTATACCAAATTAGAATTTCAGTACGGAATGTTGCTTCCATTATCATTGACTCCGTTTCAAACAGAGTCACCTATGATAATGAATATAAACTCTTACTATATGCTATGTTTGACGACACAATTTTGTGAATTATAGGAACATCAATTATTGTGTCTTGTCTCCTACAACATGAGATTTCTTCTAGGTCATACCCAAGTACATATTATATCCATTTTCACTAATCAGGATTATCTTATTTTTATATTTTTTTTAGCCGAGATAGATTTTTACACCAAGCAACTAAAATCAAATTATTTACTTCTGTTTGCTCAAGCTATGACACTTTACTTTGTTCAATCATCGTTCATCCTCAAGCAGCAAAGAGAAAAATGACAGTCATGAAACCAAAATGAGAGGAAAATGCAGTAAAAAATCTCTACATTTAACCAGGAGCTAGGTTGGCTTACAACTAAGACAACGCTGAAATATGACATTCACATTGAGTAATAAACTCCAACAAAGAAAAAGACAAGATGCAATTAGGCCACCAATCTAAACCACTTTGCATAATGAAAAGACTTTAGTAGCGCTAAAGGGTCTTTTTTCCTTTTCCTCCTCGTCTTTTTGTTTATATTCGAAAAGAAGAAGACCCAACTAAGTGTATGAGATAGTATGCTAAGAACCGTGAAAAGATTGAACATACTTTTTGGTTTGAGCTGTTTGTGTAAACGCTTTTTTATAAAATAAGCAGTTTGAATGCAGTTCTACTATAGTATAATTCTATACCTTGAATACTATGTTATATACTACAGTTCTATAATTCTAATATATCTAGACTCATTCAAGTCCTATTTCTTCAACAATCCATCTTGGTAACTTAATCACACCTGAGTTGTTTTCAACTATATCACCACAAACTTGATAGCTAAAATTGGAGGAGGGAACAACATAAATTTTAGCTAGAATCTTGCTTTTTTAAAAAAAATTGTTTTAAGTGTATTGTCAACAGTAGCTGCATCAACTTTACTTTGCCTATCAGTGAACACCCGTATTTGCAGATTTCCTTTAGCTCACGTCTCAAGCAACTACGTCTAATGCAAATTTGGTTTTTTCACCGAATGCAAGAGAAATGTTAGGCCCTGCTAAAGTTTTCTACGTGGCTGAAATATCAGTTGGCCTCGACGGTATCTTAGTAATAAGATGCCTGGTAGTCCACACTTTAAAATGGGCAACTCTGTTAGCTTTATCAGAGGAGATTCGACAATGGGACAGGTGTCATACTCGTTGTCTAAAAAAGGGACCAAAACAAACCAAATGAGAAACTAAAGCTGATAAGAAACCGCAAGGTGCAACCATGCCAAGTAGTTATTTGGTTTTCAAACAAAAGAGCTAGGTGGAAATTTGAACACCTACAATGCTAATATCAGGCACAGCAAGCAAAAATTGACAATCAAAATGAACAACTCGAACCCTTTAAGGAGCAAAAAGAGACATTGCCCATTGATCTATGTTTTATATTTTCCCTCTTTTATTAGAAAGTTACATTTAGTCTAGCTATGTACTTGCCGAATAAAAGGGGTTTCTCACTGTGAAATAAAAAATCCTTTGATTTCAAGAAATCATGTAAGCCCCATAACATCCAAAGTTGTGGCTGAAGCACAAATTAACAAAGAGACCAGGAAGACGAAACCAATTTCGAGAAAGGAGAATTTTGTCAAACACTTCATAGGCGTAGGATTAAGGGAAAATATAAACACCAAAGCAAGGGCAACAACAAAGTGCGGAGAATCAAAATACCAAATCATGAACCACCCATTTATGAACAAACCACAATCAGAAAATTGTGACCGGTCAAAGCCACAGGAGAACTTATTTTTTTTATACATATGAGCAAATAATTTTTCGTGGTAAAAAAAACATTAGAAATTAACATCAGAAAATGTACCAGATGAGCCAATAGACATCAAACTGCTGCGATGAAGATCAAAGATGTCAACGGTGTCCTTTGTTACAGCGGATAATCAATTTCCGCGAGAACCAATTTCTTTGAGAGGAAGTATATATGAGCGTCTGCAAATATAATATCTAACGTGCTCTTCTATTGAAGAAAATCTTAAACCCAACAAAGACCCATATGCTAAAACAAAGTAAAATGAAAGGAAAGCTACCTAAAGATAGTGCAGAAGTCGCAAAGACGAAAACTTTCGGCGTTTTTGCTTCAGCGATATAGAGAATATTTGAGAATGAAGAAAAATATTTAGGTTAGGCTTTAGGATGGTGGGGGCACAGCGAATGCAATCTTACAGGGAGAGTTTGAAATAGAAAGAGGTGAAGAAGAATAGCTGGGATATCATCTCTTTTGAACAGAGAACAAAAGTTAGGATAACTATGGAGAATTTTAAAATATATTCAGATAAAAGGGTTAGTTTTAGCATTAAATCAATCCAATTTATTGTCTATGCAAAGAGTACAAATATGCAAAGTGAAAATTAAAGTTAAATGTCCAAAATACTCTTGCAACAATTGGTTAAAATAAAGGTAAATTTGGTACCTCTACTAAAAAGAACTGGTATTTTTGGAAATTTAAAAATGAAGTACCATCAGAAATCATGTTGATACAATTAACCATATGGAAGGCATAAATGAAAATTCAGAATTACCCCTAACTCTATTTAAGAAAGGAGCTTAACTCTCCTTTCTATATAAGGAGTAAAGTAATGTGTGTGTGTATATATATTACACGACTGTCCGCTTCTAAGCAAATTATAAATATTTTCATTAAAAAAAATTATAAATTTATATTTCTCAAGTATCGTGCAAAAAAGATGAATAAGTATCTAACTAAACAATTCTCTTTTCCATTTTTTTCAAACACTACAGTAAATGGTTATTTACTTTTGAAACTTTTCCTTACATTTTTTGAGAGTGTACCTTGATTGGATCGGTTTGATTTTATATATTATTAATTTAATTTATTAGATTTTAATTTTTAAATATATTAAATTAATAAAATAAAATTTATTAATTTTTAATTTATCGATTTTAAGTAAAATTTTTAATTTAGTTGATAAGGATAATAATGAGAATTTGCATTAATAAAAAACAAATGCATTATGAAAGAGTAAAGATTAAACACTAAATACTAAAGTGATTAACTAATCATTCAAGTACGAAGATTAAAATATGTAAAATACTAAGTGTCCTATTACTATTAAATTACTACTTCATCTGTTTCATATTAATTGAATTTATGAAGTAATGCATACAAATTAAGAAAAGCATTCAAAGACAAAATTTGCATCATACTTTCCACTATTGCTGTTTGTGAAATCATAAATATATAGTGCAATTTATCTCCTAAAAAATATAAAACTTAAATAAATAAAAAGGCAAATATGAAAAAAGTTTTAAACATTCTTTTCAGACTTTGAATAATTTAATTATTTTAAACATTGAAAAAAGTCTCAAAAAATTAATTAATTTGAGATGAAGAGAATAATATAGAATATTTACGAAGAAGTAAAATAGTGAATTATAATAATCTTATTGGGTTATCGATTTACCCAATAATCAATAGTAAAAATCGATATCAAATTGATAGCCCAATATTTTTTTTCAAAACTATTAAAAATTCAATAACCTAATAATCCAATAATAATAAATCAATAACATTTTTATCAATTTAAATTATTGATTGATTTGACTTTTGCACACCCCTAACATTTTCTATTCTTAAAAATTTGTAAAAATTTTCATGTATCAATTTTCTTATTAAAAATAACAATAAATTTTATTCTCACTTTCACATTTTAATCCAAACCTTCTGAATAACCAAATAAACAAATAAAAAGTACATTATCAAAAAATTAAAAAAAAATATTTAAGCTATCACGTATAAGATGAAAAACAAAATATATTTAATTTATAAAATTGAGAAGTTGTCACCTCCTAATGTATCTCAACTATACATTTGTTATACCAAAAAATGGCTTCTTCTTTTTTTATTGAAAAAGGAAAATAATTCGAAAATCGAAAATTAATTTAAACTCAATTAATTTGAGAAAAAACAATTCTCGAGATTCGAAAGGAAAAACAGAGTCGCCACCTAATTTTGCAGATAATTAGGAAACCAATAAATATTTAAAAAGATCTAACAGAAAAATCCTTTTAAATCCAAAGAACGGGTTCGGGTTCACATTACGCACTCGAAATGGCCACTAAATGCGGTTATCCGGTGATTAAGTGTTGACTAATTTTAATTTAAAAAAGGTTGACTGATTTGAATTTTTGATTTGTTTTTGAAAAGGTTTTGACCCAATTCGAAAAGATTTGACCGGACTCAATTAAAAGTAATCGACTAAACTTGAAATTCTTTTAACCAAATTTGAAAACTAAACTAAAATGACGAAATAACCCCTTTTTTAATTTTTAATTTTTTATATTTTTTTTATGTATTTCCCTACTTTTATATTTTATATTTTTTAATGAAACCAATTCTCAAAATAAAAATGAAAGTAACAATTTGACTCAACTGGGAATTTAATTAGATTGAAACCAATAACAAAACAAATGTTAGCATTCAACAAATACAAATACATA
>JAOTQJ010044112.1:0-14950 GCA_025642045.1 Solanum sejunctum
TCTTCTTCTTCTTCTTCTTCTTCTTCTTCTTCTTCTTCTTCTTCTTCTTCTTCTTCTTCTTCTTCTTCTTCTTCTTTCTCTTCTTCTTCTTCCTCTTCGTCTTTCTCTTCTTCCTCTTCGTCTTTCTCTTCTTCCTTTTCTCCTCTTCCTCTTCTTCCTCTTCTTCTTCTTCCTCTTCCTCTTCTTCTTCTTCCTCTTTCTCCTCTTTTCCTTCTTCTCCTCTTTTTCTTCTTCCTCTTCTCCTCTTCTTCCTCTTCCTCTTCCTATTTTTCTTCTCCTCTTCCTCCTCCTCTTCTTCTTCTTCTTCTTCTTCTTCTTCTTCTTCTTCTTCTTCTTCCTCTTCCTCTTCTTCTTCCTTTTCTTCCTTTTCTTCCTCGTCTTCCTTTTCCTCTTCTTCTTCCTCTTCCTCCTCCTCCTCCTCTTCTTCTTCTTCTTCTTCTTCTTCTTCTTCTTCTTCTTCTTCTTCTTCTTCTTCCCCCTCTCCTTCTTCTTCTTCCTCTTCCTCTTCTTCTTCTTCTCTTCCTCTTCCTCTTCTTCTTGTCCTCTTAAGTTCAAATTGCACTACATCCACAATAATATTTCCCAATTGGATAATTATCATTAATTTAAAGAAAAATGGGGTTTAACACACACACACACACACACACACACACACACACACACACACATATATATATATATAAGTTTAAAGTTTGGTTTTTCGGTGCACCGAAGTTTTGAGACCCTAAACCAAACACCAAACCGGACTTTTGAAAAAAAAAGCCAACACCGAATCGAAAAATCGAATTAGTTCAATTTGGTTCAATTTTTTGATTTTTTCAGTATTTATGCCCACCCTTAGATATTAATCAACTTCCTTCTATTTGTCAATAATAACAGACAAAATAATTAGAACATTTGATTCTATATATAGCATTTTTTTCCCCGTATTAGGTGTTTGGTGTCTTAAAAATTGGGCGGACTCACCATTGCACTATAACCCAAGTTGATAATTGTATGTTCTTCTAGTGTTCAAGGGAAAGAATATATTGATTTATAATTGAGTTTTAAATTCATGTCCACTTCCTCTACCTCGATATGAATTATAATTAATTGATACGTTATATTTTTATTACAATATTATAAAATACTTGCTAACCATTTGTCTATTTAATTTAAGACTTTTAGCAAGAGAATGAATATAGTAGTTTCAATAATTTTGATCGTGTATTTGGATGCTATAATTTATATCGAATACTAATTTATACTTCCTTTGGGTGGGAGCTGTAGAATTGTATTCTGAAACCTCTTTCAAATTTTAAATAAATACATATATTCCTTCAAAGCATGCATATATACATACAAACAAAATTTGAAGCCAATAAAAATATAGACAAATTATCAAACAATACACATATGAATTACTGGATCATATTATATTATGAAGGAGAGAAAAAATATTATTATCTCTAAACCTTTCGAATGTGTTGCTATGATATGAATATAGATTTACTCCTTATACAGATAATATGTGTTTTAATGTTATTGTCTAATTGTAATTAGTATTGAATTGTAGAACTTTATGTTTCATGTGTTCGTTTGTTTCAATCCTAAATATTAGAAAAATTATCAGTTAAAAAATTTGACTTTTTTTTAATTCATATTTTGAGGTTTTTGGTCTATTTTTCTGGATAGTTTATTTGTTCTTGTTTTAGAAAAAAAATTAATTATTATTTTGATTTTTTTTTACTATTTTCTTATTGGATCAAGTCTAATTTTTTTTTTTAAAAAAAAATTTACCTGTTTTTTTGGATGATTTTTAAACCTTGTTGTTTTTTTGGACCTTTTTTGGGGATGTTTTTTCCTTTAATTTTTTTTATTATTATGATTTGAAATTTTTTGGTTTATTTTTTTTTCTGGATCAAATCTATTTTAATTGAAAAAGAATGTTATTTATACGATTTTAATCATAATAAGAAACTCCTCTCCATTTAAATTTTATTATATTTACTATATTTAATATTTCTAGAATGATAATATAATATGAAAAAATATTGCAAAGATACTTTTGTCTAAAGAGGAATCTTTTAATAAAGAGCAAAAAGTTCAAAAAATATTTTTAAGAGCATTCATACTTTTAAAGTTAAGCAGGTATAAAAATTAATTTATGTTAAAGCAAAATTAAGTTGACATAACAATTAATATAATTTTCTTTAAATTCACAAAGTGAAAAAGAAAGAGAAAATAATATGAAACAAAGAAAGTGAGTATGTAATATAAGTACATCTGAAAATCAAATTGAAGTTTGGGAAAAAGAATAAAATAAGATCTAGCACCACTTAACATAAATTGATGAAGGGGATGAATGAATCAATCAAAGCGAGAAAAAATTTGATTGTAATTGTAAAATAAGAAGATGCAAGCTAAATTGTTGATTATTGAATGATTGATGAATCAAAAGTTAAAATTAAAGTATTTTTACAAAAATAGAGAAGTCATAAATTAAAAAATATAAAATAATTGTAGACGATAAAATTTGCGTCAAGAAAATAATAATCAAAAACGAAAATATCTCAACAATTATAGTATTTGATTTCAAAATGTGAATGTTACAATCTCTATGAATCCTCTGATTCACGCTTTTATATGTAAATTCAAGGGTTCTTGAGGTTGATCTTGAATCTAAAATTTATACTTGAACTTGATCTTGAAATTTGAATTTATTCTTGATATTGTTCTTGAAACTTGAATTTGTTCTTGAGCTTGATCTTAAGTTCAAAAACTTTTGAGCTTGTTCTTAAACTAGAATGTTTGAATTCTTGAACTTTGTAGAGAAATTTGCGGCATCTAATCCATGAGTTTTCTCTAGATTTTTTGTTAGAATTCCTCCTTTCTTTAAATTATGAAGACCTCTATTTATAGTTGTAGAATAGAGGAATTATAATCGGAAAGACTTTCCTTCAGCCAATCTGTAATGATATAAAGACTTCCCTTCAGCCAATCTGTAATGATCCAAATGGACGTGGCAAATAAAGTTATTTTATGCACTACATATTATTCCTAATGATACACGTACGGTCGTACATCTGATAAAAGAAAGATAAGATAATAATAAAAATGGTAATAAGCACTAATATTTCTCTTCGAATTATTCAGAAGATACACTACATTTTGTCTCCGCACTTTTTTCTTTAAATACTTGGATTCATACTGAGTCTAAGTAGAAGAAAATTCGGTAGAGCATAGAAAAAGGAGGATTCATGAGCAGTAAAATACCATTTGTGTGGTTCCGCATTGAGGTAGGTTTGTCTATCCTTCTTTGAGATTGAAATTGAGTTATTGAATATTCATATGCTATAATTTATGGAATAAAATCGTGTTATGCATCGAAAAATTTTCTTATAATATTTGTATGGTAAATTTTTATATATACATATATGCAGTTATTTTAAAAGCACAAAATCCTAACTATTATGAATAGAAAGAGGCAAGGTAGAAGACAGTAGAACACATCCAAAAGAAATCCACATATAGAGGCTACAATTGAAAATTTATAATCCTATTTTAATTGGTTCTCTAACTCTAAGACATTTTTAATCTCCATTAGAAGTATGCAAGTAAAAGATTTCACAATAAGCTAATCATTTTTCAACATATCTACGGAAAGAGGAATGAGGCAAACAAGACAATTAAAATATTAGAAGAATAAAATATTAATAATTTTTTTTAATTATCATAAATGTTAGTCATAGATCTTTAATTGTGACAACAAAGACAAAACTAACCATCTCAACTAGTTATACGAGAAGTTTGAAAATCTGCTTGAAGCAGTGTAGTCTCGAGAAAAAGAAATAGAACCAGCATAACTTGGAGAAGAGAGAAATATAAGAAGGAAGAACTGTGAAAGTGAAAGGAAATAGTAAGGTGATAATATATATATATTAACGTAAAAGCAATCACGTGTAAGGCGAAAAGAAACGTTTATGTGAAAGAGCTTTTGTGGTCTTCTATGAGGTGGTCAAAGCATTTTTTATTTTTATATTTCCTGCTTTATTATATTTTATGTAGTGTATCATATGCTTTTGTGTGATTTCAAGACAAAAGCATCTTCTGCTGTACATACCAATTAATATATATTAATAAAATAAGTTAGGCCAAATGACATCAAAATTCAACCCCATAATTTCATAAAGCATTGTTTAGTAATCACGTGAGTGCATGTCTCTCAAACAATTAAAAAACTAATGCAAAGAGGAAAGTGGTCAGGAATTTGCAACAGTAAGAGAATTTTATACATTCTAGTTAAATTAGCCTTTAGTAGTATAACCATAAAAAACAATAATATAATGCAGTTGCACCATTACAAGCATCACTTCAAATTATATAACCAAAATATTTATACTTCATTAAAATATTTGTTCCAATATATCAATTGAATAAAAATGTGTTGTGTGTTTGTCTGTCACGCGTTATTTATAAATTTTGACATAATTGATTGAATAAGAAGAAAGTTGTATTCATCCCTCACATTATTTATAAATATGAATATAATATTAATTTTAATCCATTAAGTTGTTTGCTTGAATTTTCTTCTATAATCTTTTACTTTTAATTTATTTTAGCTCCAAATCTCTTTATTTTCATGTCAAATTAATTGTACAAGTTGATCTCACTATCTAGTACAATTCATAAAATTTATGTTTGGAAAAAATAAATAAAAGTATTAATTATGACACAAATGATGATAAAAAATATGTACTTTTGGCATAACCTTAGGCATAAAAATTGATAATCTTGACTAAGTGAGGAAATAATAATTTTTAAATCGTGGTGGAGAATTCTAAAAGAAACAATGTCCCAAAATGTATCAAAGAGGGTGAATATATATAATTTTTGACTTGGAGAACTTTGATAATTATTGTATTTATTGAGAGAACTATTGCTTCCATGATTGTGTCTCGATTTCATAACATTTTGGGAAGTTGTGAAAGGTGATTCGTATCATGAGTCCTTGACCACGCTCACTTAAGTGGTAAGGTAGTTGATACATTTTGATTCGTATCATGAGTCCTTGACCATGCTCACTTCGGTGGCAAGGTAGTTGATACGTTGTGATTTGTATCATGAGTCATTGACCACATTTACTTAGGTGGCAAGGTAGCTGATACAGGGAGATTATTATCATGAGTCCTTGAACACGAGTTAGGTGGCAAGATAGTTGATATATTGAGATTATATACGACAAGTTGTGCGATAGTCTTGATTTCACATTGCATACCATATCATTGCATTACTTGTAGTAGTTTTGGCTTAATTAAAATTATATGTTTACTTTATTCACATTGTTCAATATAATTGGCACCGATGTCGTACTGGTTTTTCTATTGCAGGTGGAAGCATTCCTAAATTATTTCATAGTCTATTCAATTTCTAATTCCTAGTCGGTTAAACCTACTGGGTACATATTATGTGTACTCACCCCTACTTCTTTCTCCCTTGTAGAGTCTCGTCAGAATTACCCATGCGGTACTTGATTTGTTCATGCAGTCCGATGACATTAGATCTAATGGTGAGACTTAAGGGCTTCGAGTTCCATTACACTGTATCGTAGTTATATGGTCTTTATTTCTGTTTGAAGACTGTGATGTAGTTATTTATTCGTGCATGTACTAGATGCTCTTTATACTGGTGACACTAGATTTTGAGATATGATTTTCTCTATTGAGTTTTTCCGCTTTAAATGTATTTTATCTTTGGGTTTGGAAATTTATTTGGCTCCGTAATCATGATACCATTTTGGGTTGTGACAGTCTGGTATTAGAGCTCTAGGCTTACCGGTCTCACAAGTTAAAGAGTAAGATGTCTAGTAGAGTCTCGAGGATCGGTACATAGACATCCATATCTATCTTCGAGAGGCTACAGGATGCTTATTAGGAAAAATCCTCTATTATTGATTCCTTTCGTGTGATTTATTCATATTCAAGTTTTATATGTCTCTAGCCCATTTTTTCTACATAGATGTCGAGGACAACAGTTATAAATACCGAGGATGAGTCTTTACCTACTGTCCAAGCCCCAGCCAGAGGGCGAGGTAGAGGGAAAGGCATAGGTTATGGTAGGGCTAGAGGTTAAGGATGAGCTAGGGGAGTAGGACCAGCATGAGGTCAGAGTAGAGGGACTTCACCTTAACCAATCGTTGACCCAATTTATGAGCAACAGACTAAGGGTCCAATTTAGCCTCCTGCAACCTCTGAGGGTACACCAGTATTACAAGTTTTATTTACGTGATTATTGGCAAGGTTGGAAGGTACCCCTACTACTAGTAATCTTCCAGGTACCGCAACTCCTGCTATACCTGTTAGTCCTTGACAGCTAGCTCAGGGACCTATTATGGATTTCAGAACTCAAGTTCATTTTTCATGCCATCTATTGCACCTCCAAAGTTTTTAGCCCCACTAGTTTTGCCAGTGCTTCTATGTCATAGTCTGAGCAGAAAAGTTTTGAAAGATTTGTGAGATTGGCTCCTCCTAAATTTAATGGTATAGTTGAAGATGGGACATATGACATTTTGATAGAGTGTCAGGATAGACTATACAATTTGGGTATTCTAGAGGCCCATGGGGTAGCTTATACATCTTGTCAGTTCATAGGCATGGCCAAAGAGTGGTGGAGGTCAGTCATGGCCCGAAGGCCTATTGATGCTCCAGCAATGAGTTGGGTACAGTTTACTGAAATTGTTCTTGAGATACTTATACCCTATAGTCTTTGGGATAGGCATCGCAACAAGTTTTATAGACTGGAGCAGGGTTCTGTGATAGTGTACCAATATGAAGCATGATTCCATGAGCTATCCCACTATGTCATGTCTAGTATTCCAATAGAGTTTGACCGAATTCACCAATTCGTAAAGGGGCTCACAAGCTATCTCCAAGAGGCTACTGTATCTCTTGTGTTATTTGGCAATTCCTTTCAAAGTATTATCGATTATGCTAGGATGAAGAAGGCATCAGGCACACACGATAAGGTGATAGTAAGAGCTTCTGTTGTTTGGGTTAGTTTGGAGGTCATACACCCATAGACAGGAATCCTCAAAGATAGGGTGCTAGGGTTACCAGGGAAGACCAATTCATGCACTCATTTCGGGTGCACACAATACCAAAAGGCCTAGAGGGTGTTATGTATATAATGAGTTTGGTCATAAGGCCCAGGATTTCCCCAAGCGTGCTCCTGCTTCTTTTCCATAGAGGGCACAAACAACTCACTCCACATCAGCTCCAACAATTAGAGGTGCTTCACAAAGTGCGAGGGGTGGTACTAATGGTACCAGGAGTGGAGCTCGAGGTGGCACTCATGGTAGAGTACAGGACAACAGTGAACATCAAGTATGTTATGCCATTCCATGTTGAATTGAGGGATAAGCATCTTATGCTATAATCACAGGTATTATTCTAGTTTGTCATTGTTCAGCTTCAGTATTATTTGACCTTAGATCTACCTATTCATATGTATCAACTTATTTTTCTACTAATATTGATGGTTTGTGTAAGCCTCTTGATGTGCTTATTTGTGTTTCAACACCGGTAGGTAAATCCTTAGTAGTGGATCAGGTATATCGAGATTGTATAAATGTAATCTCAGGTAGCGAGACCCAGGCTAATTTGATCCTACAAGACATGATAGACTTTGATGTTATTTTGGGAATGGATTGGTTGTCTTCTTATCATGAAATCCTTGATTGCTATACTAAGACTATGACCTTAGCATGTCTGGATTTACCTAAGTTAGTATGGACATGTGCTCCTAGCTCTTATCCTAAGGGGGTAATTTCTTATGTTCATGCTCGGCATATGATGAAACATAGATGTTTGTCTTATTTGGTTCACATACGAGATATTTCTAAGGAGTCACCTTGTTTAGTGACCACAAGGGTAATAAAAGAGTTCATAGATATATTTCCTAATGACTTGCCTAGTATTCCCCTAGAATGGATATCGACTTCGCTATTGATGTGGAACCTGGCACAATGCCTATTTTCATTTCCCCTTATCGGATGGCTCCTATAGAGTTAAAGGAATTGAAGGAGCAGTTAGAAGATTTGTTAAAGAAAGGGTTCATTCGGCCTAGAATGTCACCTTGGGGTGCACCAGTGTTGTTTGTGAAAAAGAAGGAATTTGCTTACAGCCTATTTTACCACACATAAAGCAAGCATCGAAACCCCATAAGCACCTTTCAGGTGGCTCTTCCCATACCTGTCACATTTGGTATGAACTGACCCACTTCCAATAGGTGCCTTAGGAGAAGGCACTCTATTGTTGGTAGTCCTAGCATTTGAACCCTTTCTTTATTTGAAGAAACCATATCCACCACCACTGCTGGAGTGTGGGAACCCACCATCATAACGGGCTCTCTTAGAATCATTGACCCTCTTCTCCTTGATCTTTTCCCCTTAAATCTGTTCAGGATAAGTCATTAGTCTCAAAGTATGTATATATCGAATAAGCATAGCCATACGACATTCTTCCACAACTAAGTCAATGATCCTAGAAATAAACTTGTACATTCTTGCACGAGGGTCAACTACTAACATAGGGGCATACTTTGAGAGCTTTGTGAATTTGAGAGCATATTCCCTTACATTCATGTCATTTTAGCATCTCTAAGCTCAAATGGAAAGAAATGGTTTTGAAGGCAATCTTAAACTCTTCCCAACCGACCCATCATCATCAACCTTTTCCATCAACCATTGGTTGTACTACACTTGAGCCACATCTTTCAACTGATAGACAACTAGTTCACCTTCTCTTCTAAAGTCTCCCCCATAATAGTCAACATTTTAGAGAGTTTATCAATGAATTCTTGAGAATCCTCATCAACGTTGGACCCATAAAACTCCGAAGGATTCATCCGAGTGAATCTCTCACTCTACTAGCCGGAGTGGGAGCATAAGGAGGTAGATTCACCTACCTGACTTGGTTGGTCACCACTTGGTCAAGCATGGCAAAGGCAGTCCAGAATTCATCTTGAGTAACCAGCTCCCAACATAGGCTCTTGAGGGACTTGGTCCTCATTAATCGAGGCCTGCCTTAGTAGAGGGACTCTTCTTAGAGGCATCTTTTGTAAGGAAAGGACATTGTCAAAGTTAGAAAGTTTTAAGACATGGTACATAGAACAACATAAGAAATGAAGAAGTGAGACTATTCCTAGAACACCATTGTAGCCTCCCACTTATAGGTATAGTGCACTTTACACCTATGAATAGGACTCTAATTGACAAGCATATTGGACTCTGAGGATCATTTATAGACCTAGTACTCTGATACAAAGCTTTTCAAGACCCGTATAAGGGCCTAAGAAGTGACATGACAAATGGGAACCCAAGAGTCCCCAGACTAGCCTTATTGCATCCACATACACGTCGTCAGTTCAGAAATGCATAATAAAGCAATAATCACATAGTTCTGAGGGACGAAAAAGTATGACTCATGCTATATAAATGTCATAGGGATAGGGAATTTCATGGATTCACATAGCACATAAGAACTGAGGGGTAGATAAGTATGACTCAAGCTATGGGGATAGAAAGGGACTTTGGACTTCCTAAGTTTCCCATCTTATGATGAAGATATAATTTTTTCATCAACGTCAATAGATAACCATAATCATAATCTCCACAAGTAAATAGCTTATAATAATACAAATCTATACAAGAGTTTACATATTGTCCAACAATGCCTCTAAGTTATAGATTAGGACAGGGGCCAAAACATGTCCCAAGCTCACTCTCAAAGTAAAGAATTAAGGGAAACTGCATAATAAGTAGATAGAAGGTAGCTTGTCCTTGGATGATAAGACTCACCACAAGCAACTCTCATAATCCAGGCTAACCATTTAGAGGTGGATGAACATAGTCTTCGTTCCCTATATGGTTAGATCATATAGGCAAAGAGTATGCATTAATTTGTTTGAATGTACTAAGTATGTGGGCATGAAATGTATATAAACTCATTAAATCTACATCATCTCATAAGAAAATATATACATATACGTGCATGAAAAGGGGGCTTTTCAAATCATAAATATGCATACTTAGGCTCAACTGCTAAAATATACTTCATAATCATGTGTGTTTAGGCTAAAAGCCAAATTATACTTCATGTTATACTTTCATGCATAGGAATAGATCCTTCATGCTTGTACATAGTGGTGTAAACACCCTTCATTGATCAAAGAGTCATATCATAGACATTATGTGATCACATTCTCCGTATACTCATACTTTCCTGTAAAACATGCTCATCATCACAATTGGGACTTAGTCCCCATCATAAACTTCATGAAAATGAATGCTCATGTATGCATATGCCACGAATGATGATAGAATAACATAGTTAATAAATATTCATACTTAAAACAACATTATAAGATGAAATTCCAAGTAAATCCATGAAGAAATTCATATTTAAAGCATACTTGAGATTACCCATGCCTAAATCAACATTTAAAGGGGACATGCATGCTCAAACCTTCATAATATCAATGTAATTCAACATACAAGGGAGTAAATCACTTTTAAAACATAATTAAATACCGCTCATATCTCAATTGAATCAAAACAACATTAATTTAAAAAACCCATATTCAAAGTAAGCTTGAAATTCATAAATCAAAGAGTAAAAAGTGTTTGGGGTCTTTGTGATTGAAACAGACCATGAATCAATTCCTCATACCTTAGATATCTAGAAGAATTAAGAAGAAATTGACAGGAGAAAAAGACGCTTCCTTGAGATCCAAGTTGAATCTCTAATTGCACACTTGAGAGAGGAGTTCTTAGAAGAGAGAATTTGAATATTTTAAGTATAATGATTGAATTTGAATAAGAATAGAGAAGTATAGGTCTTTCCAGGGGTTTAGGATAGGTTAGAAAGTCACAAACGACCCTTAGAAATCACCAATATTGTAAGAAGACCATTAATAAAACGAGCCTTATAAAGAGTCCAAGTGGCTTGTGAAAGTGAAACATAGCCCATACACATGATCACGTACCATACAACGGTCCGTGTTAGGGTCTTCAAACACTTAGTCAATTTTTTAGACTAAGGACATTTCTATTTGATAGTTTAAGAACCATTCAAAGGTGTACTAATCATACATCGGTCAGTACAAATGACCCAAGTTCCAAGATGGTAAATTTATACTTAGAACAATATTTTAGGATGAGGGATTCATGAAACACCTCATTCTAAAATGTGGTTTCATGGCTCATGTAAGAGCCCTTTATGGTTGCCTTAGCCAAATATTTAGCTTAAAGGCTAGGACTCCTACCAATGGCTCCTTGCACAGCCAGTGGTGAGGACCACAACTCGTAGGAGGTTCCTTGGAGGGCCACCAAGCCTCAAATCCTTTCTTAAGCCACACAATTCCAACACAAGCATTTATATGGTCACATACCTTCAAAAATTTGATTTAAGCGTCAAGAAATTCTCATGAGATCCAGGTCCATACACTAGGGGTATAAGTGGCTGAGATAAATTGATGGTCTTGACATAATTGCCCATAATGACAGGATATGAAGCTAGCCAATCCATGCTCAAAATAGTGTCAAAATCAAGCATATTGAGCCAAATCTGATCCACCCAGGTACCTTGCCTTGAAGAGTGACCTCACATAATTTATATACATGATCCACTACTAAAGAATCTATTTCAAAAGTCAAAACTAATAGCAATATTGCTAAGGGTTCAAGGCTCACACCCACATAGGAAGCAAAATATATAAATATATAAGAATATATGGAACTGGAATCAAATAAAGCTGAAGTAAACTTCTAGCATAAAGAAATTATACTTGTGATGACATCATCCAAAACCTCACTATCTACCCTAGCTGGGGTAGTATAACAATGGTCCTAATGGCCTCCTCGTCTGGTATCATCTCTACCGCCTGATATGTAACACCTAGATCTATATCTAGATCCTTGTTAGTCACCCTTAGTTCTCTACTGATCACCTTTACTGTCTCGACCTTCGTCTCTATCTCTGGATGGAGGTGCTAGCGTCAAAGTCAGCCTGGTTGTGTGTCAAAAAAAGGATCTCATGTCTACCTAAGGCCATCCCTGGACCAATAATCTAACCTCCCACAATCATAAAATCCTTGGAAAGACTAGCCTATGAAGTAACAAGTGGCATGATTTGGAGCGTTTGCATCTGATGCCTTAAATCTCAAATCAACTAAACATGAGGGACTTACCTAGCCTGAAGCATCCAATTATGTATCTCTTACTCTTTATATAATGATAAAGGGATGGCCATCTTGGCTAGAGGAACTCAAAGGCTATTAGCTACCCTTTGCAATCTGAAGTGAAGTCTAAACGGAATGACTGGACCAGCCCTGCTGGAGCCTGTCATAATGCTCCCTGGACTTATATTAGGACCTAATGTAATAAGACACTTTGTAAATTTATGCTCTTGTATATCCATCTTTCAAGCCTTATCTGGTTAGGTTCAGGGTGTACTAGATTTATGGGAGACTCCTAGTACCTAAACGAGTTCAAGACTTACCTCCAAGATGCGTTTTGGAGGTTATTTCATATAAGGGTCAACTTTAAACAAGAATAACTCTTAGAACGTTTAGAACTAGGTAGCCCACAACATGTCAAATGAAATCCCTTTTAGTTAGATTCACAATGAAATCCACTTGGTTTCACCTCATTCTGATGTCAGATGAAGGAGTTATGACCGTTTTTGTGAGACCCTCCCGTGCAGTGAAGCCCCACGGGCACCCATACGGGCAGTGTGGCCTTGTACGGGTCATGGGAAATGTTTGGGGCTGTAAAATGGTGTCATGAGTCTAAGTATTAATCCACAACAATTGGCATAGGTCATGTGACTCACCACTGGTCGTGAGGAGGGGCATGGAGTTGTTTTAGGAGGCTTCGCTAGGCGTGGGTGGCATTGAAAGCTAAGGCATGGGCCACGCTAGGCATGGGTGGCATTGAAAGCTAAGGCATGGGCTATGACTGGCTTCTGTGGCTCGTATGAAGGGGTATGAGCAGTGTCACCTAGGCGTGTGGTTGAAAGAAACATTTTCTTATCTAAGTGAGGTGGGACGGACCAGTACACGGTTCGTGTAACACTACACGGTCCATGAAAGTGGTCGTCAAAGTGACGTCAATGCTACCTTTTTCTCAAGTGTTCCAATTCCATTTTTCTGTCTAAGTCTTGCCTCATAGGCACTCCATATGACCCATGGAGTTCCACACAACCAGTTAAGTCTTTAGTAAGATGACACTTTGCCAATGTTTCTATCTGTTCAATAATGGCATTTTCGTAAATGCTAATTATCCTAATGACCCTTTTTGACTTTTTAGCCTATCTTAACTTTCCTAAAAGACCTAAACTCTAATCTTAAGGACCCAATTTCTCTAATCTCATTCAATCACAGTTCCAAATTCTCTCAAGAGCCTTTGTCAAGCCGCAATTCAATTTCAAGGAAACCTAAGAAAAAGATTGGATTCCAAGATCATTTCCAAGCCTCCATCCATTAACTCTAGACCTAATGTATGTGGTGTTGAACCATTGAGTCCTTCCACCCATGGTACCTAAACCCTTTTTTAATTAGTATTGCATGATTTAAAGTGGAGTTTGCAAATGAGTTTACTAGTATGAATATGTCTATGAACTATGTTAAAGCTATGTAAAGTTGTGAGTATTTTGCTATGTTGTGAGCTATATATCTTGAATCTATTGTAAGTTTTGATGAGAGCTTTTGATGTGGATGTCTTGTGGGTATTGCAAGGTGTTGATTGATAGTTTTACAATAGATTTTCTTGCATAATTTCATCTCTAAATTACATGCTCTATTACCCCTATTGTACACCCACCAAGTGTTTGATAAAATGTCCGATTATGGTTTCTTGAAAAATTGAAGGTCCAAAGCATGATATATGATATGAATGATGATATAATGATGAGATGATCTTATGTATATGATTATTTTTATCTAAAGTATTGCATTAGACCATACTTAACCAAGTTGGAGGGTTGTACTCATCAACCATGTGAGGGGTTTGTACTTCATCACCTAGGATGATTGGGGTGTGACCATCATCAACTGAGTTTGGAGTTTGTACTCATCAACCATGTGAGGGGCTTATACTTCACCACCTAGGATGATTGGGGTGTGACCAATATCAATCTTGTGAGGGGTTTATACCTTACCACCTAGGATGATTGGGGTGTGACAATCATCAACCAACCGAGGTTTGAAAGCTAGATTGATCTCTTCTTCACATATGATTTTTTGTATGAGCATGATTTACTCAAGTATGTTTTACTTTAGCATCGATCGTATATGCCATATTATTATATTATGCCTATTGTCTATTGTTATGCATTTTGATTATGATACCTATTCCTTATTGCATTGCATCCCACATACTTAGTACATTCAAATGTACTAACACATACTCTTGCCTACATGATATCACCATATACGAATCGATGCCTGAGTTGATCCCCCTCCTCCACATATCTAGGTGTTGCTATTCCAAGCTTGTTGGTGAGTCTTCCATTTCAGGGACTTTAGTCTATGTTACTATTATCTATGTATTAAGACACTATCTTATATTCTATTGACTATGAGGGTGAGCCCGGTAGCTCTGTCTTGGCCCCGATCTATCTATGTACTTAGAGGTGTATGCTGGACAAGTGTGTATTTATGATATGAGTTGTGACTCCTTGTTTTGGTAATGTTGTTATTATCGCAAGCTTTTCCTTTAGCTTCATTGTCCTTGTTTAATATATATGTCTTTGTATGTTTTCGCGACCAAGGATGTGTTAGGACAAGTAAAGAGGCTTGATTGGGGTCCCTTTGGGTTCCCCATTTGCCATGCCATGTCCAGGCCTTAGGCTTAGGTCGTGACATGTAACTACCCTAAAATTGGGTCCTCTTGTCACTTCTCCCTTGGGCCTCA
>JAOTQJ010044133.1:0-14949 GCA_025642045.1 Solanum sejunctum
TAGAAAAGCAACCTCTTTCAACCAAAACTCACATTTTTTATATTTAGCATACAACCTCTCCTGCCTCAAGATTTGCAACACCATTCTCTAGTGATTCGTATGCTCTTTATCACTATGGGAATAAATTAAGATATCATCAATAAAAACCACCACAAACAAATCAAGGTAGGATTTAAAGAACCTATTCATGAGATCTATAAATATAGCCGATGCATTCGTCAACTCAAAGGACATGACCACAAACTCAAAGTGCTCATATCTAGTCCAGGAAGCCGTCTTGTAAATGTCACACTCCCTCACTTTCACTTGGTGATATCCAAACTTAAGATCAGTCTTAGAAAAGTGTTTAGCCCCTTGAAGTTGATCAAAAAGGTCATCAATTCTTGGTAAAGGGTGCTTGTTCTTTATGGTAACCCTATTAAGTTTTCGGTAATCAATGCACATTCTAAGAGATCCATCTCTCTTTTCTACAAACAACACCGGTGCACCCCAAGGGGATTTACTAGGCCTTATGAAACCTTTTTCTAATAAATCCCTCAATTGCTCCTTTAACTTCTTCAATTTCGTCGAGGCCATACATAAGGGAGAATAGAAATGGGTTGTATCGATAAGGAAGTCTATACCAAAGTCTATTTCTCTTTTAGGAGGAACACCGGGAAGCTCATAGGGGAAGACGTCAAGAAACTCATTAACCACCGAAATAGACTCAATAGGAAGGACTTTAGACTCCACATCCCTAACCCTCACAAGATGATAGAGACAACCCTTAGAAATCAACTTTTGGTCTTTAAGATAAGAAATGAATCTACTCTTGACTACCACATCATGATTTTCCCGCTCAAGGATGGGCTCATTAGGGAATTGAAATTTGACCCTATGGGTTCTACAAGCAATAGAAGTATAATATGCATGCAACCAATCCTTCCCAAGAATGACATCAAAATCCACCATATCTAATTTAACAAAATCACAAGGCAAGACTTTATGCAATATGAACACGGGACAATTTCTATAGACTCTTTTAGCAACAATTAACTCACCAACTGGGGTAGACACTTCATAAGGTTCACACAATAATTTGGGACTAACATGAAACTTTTTGGCAACAAAAGAAGTAATAAAAGAAAGAGTGGCACTCGAGTATATCAATGAATACACATCAAAATCAAAAACCTTTAACATACAGGTAAAGACATCGGGCACCTCATCCACCCCCTGTCTTCCTTGAAGAACATAAAATCTACTTTGCCTTGGAGCACTCCCTTGTTGGCCTTTTTTTTCCCTTTTGACTCGCATTTGCACCTTAGCCTTGTGAATGACCATCTCTATCACGAACTATGCCTAGGTTCTAGATATGACATGGTGAATGGGGAACCCGAAGGAACCCCAAACAAGCTTCTTAGCATAATAATCACACATCCTTGGTCGCGGAAGCAAAAATAATAATAATAAGGGATATAAATAAGGGAAGCGGGACTAAGGGAAGTCTATGATATTCATAAGGCATTCAAGAGTCAAGTACATAGCATAAGTACATCAAATATTCTAACGATACCTCTAACATGGAATGGAGCGGGGGGCTAAGATACTCTCTAGGCTCACCTTCATAATAACAGGTGTTCAACATGAAGAAGTCTCAATATAGCAAAAGTAATAAATATAGCATCCTCGGACTTGAGGACTCACCAAAGCTTGCTTCAAAGGATCGTACTTATGGTGCTCCGGTCCCTACATAGCAACATCATGTAGGCATAAAATATGCATTAGTACATTTGAATATACTAAGTATATAGGATGCAATGTAGCAAGACATAAGTCAATATAGTCAAAATACATAGTAATAAGCAATAGAAAAGTAAGATCTTAATATGGCATGCATGGTCAATAGTTGAAGTAAAACATGCTTGTAAATTATTCAACTTGCATAGAATATGATACATGTGTAGGAGGAGACTCTAACTGACAAAAGTAAGACCAAGCGAGATACAACTTGGAATCTTGATGACTACCCCTCATCGGTAAAAAGGTAATCTACTTGCCAAGGTAAATCATACTTTGCCTTATGGGAGCCCATCCCATTTTAGAGAAGTAACCCCCTCTTACGGGAACCAGTCCTATTTTAGGGTGAATTTCATAATAAAGTGCACTAAATGGTTTCACTAGTGTAGCAAGGGTAAAGTATAATCCTATAGTGGCTTATAGTTTGAGAAAAGGAGTATGGAACTTTGAAGATAGCCCATACCGACATCCAATCTATCGGTGCTAAGTCGAATCCCATGACGTACTTGAAATATTAATCATAACTTTAGTAACTTGTAAGAAACATAACATGAGTAGCTCTTAAATATGCTTCACCTCTAATGGTCAGCCTACCTTAAAACATAAGAGTAGATAATAATCATACATGAACCTTTACTTTAAAATGAATGGCTCACAAGAGGCAAAAATCTTGAAATAGGGCTTAACTTGATACTTGTAACATCATAGATACTTTTCGTGAATTCAATACATACTTGAAATCCCTTAATTATCATATAGTCAGTTGAATTGTAAATCATGAAATAGATTATCAATAACTTGAGAATTCTCGATTTGACATTTTATCAAACACTTGGTGGGTTCATGATACTAGTTCAAAATCATGCAATTCAAGAGTGAAATAATATGAGAAAATTCAATGAAAATCAACCCACCAACATATTGTAAAACCCTTATATAGGGTACCTTGAAATCTATCATCCAATCTCATAATAAATCACAGTTTCATAGCTCAAAACATGCTTAGTCTCAATAGACAAAATCAATTCATGGTATAAGCTTGAAATAGATAGTTATGCATAATAAATTAATATTTCATAAAATCCCAACATAGTTCATGCTCATAATTCATAATAAGAGATACCCATAAGTAATACAACTTGAAAACATGCAACGTTCATAAAAAGGAAGATTGGGCTCCATGGGTGAGAGGACCCAATGGATGAAACCCACATACCTCAAACTTGGATTTTCTTGAGATGAGCTTGAAGAAAACTTAGATCTTGAAGAGAATCCTTGAGTTCCAAAGTTAGACGTGACACAACAAATAGGAACTTGAGGGGAGCCCAAACAAGCCTCTTAGCATATCATTCACACATACTTGGTCACATGAGCAAAATAAATAACAAAAGATTTACAGATAAGGGAAGCAAGACTAAGGAAAATCTTGATATTTCTTTAAGCATAAAATAGTCAAGCTCATAGCATAAGTACATTAAATATCCAACAAACACCTCTAACATAGAGCAGAGAGGGGGCCAAGACACTTTCCAGGCCCACACTCATAGTAACAATTGTTTAATACAAAGAAATATAAAATAGCAAGAGTGGCATATATAGTTTCCTCAGACTTGAAGACTCACCAAAACTTATCTTTCGAAGTATCAAATTAGCCATGTGGAGGATGATTAAAAGGTGATCCTGTCCCTATAGGGTAATATCATGTAGGCATAAAGTATGCATTAGTACATTTGAATGTAGTAAGTATGCAGGATTCAATGCAACAATACATGAGCCAATATAGTCAAAATGCATAGTAATAAGCAATAGAGAAGTATAATCTCAATATGACATGCATGATCAATGTTTGAAGTAAGACATGTTTGTAAATCATTCAACTTGCATGAGACATAATACATGTGTGGGAAGAGACCCTAATCGACAAAAGTAAGACCAAATGAGCTACAATTTGGAATTTCTATGATTATTCCTCATCGGTAAGGAGGTTGTCTACTTGCCAAGGTAAATGATATTTCAACTTACGGGAGCCCATCCTATTTCGAAGAAGTAACCCCCCTTACGGAAACCCATTCTATTTCGAGGTGAATTTCATGATAAAGTGCACTAAATAGATCTACTAGTATAGCAAGGATAAAGCATAATCCTATGTTGACACATAGTTTGAGGAAATGAGTATAGACCAAAGTTTGAGGTATGCGAGTTTCATCTATTGGGTCCTTTCACCTATGGAGCCCAATCTCCCTTTTCATGAAAATTGCATGTTTTAAAGTTGTATTACCTATGAGTATCACTTTTATGAATTATGAGCATGAATAATGTTGGGGTTTTATGAATTATTGATTGATTATGCATGACTATTTATTCTAAGCTTATATCATTATTTGATTATATCTATTGAGACTATGCATGTTTTGAGTTATGAAACTATAATGTTTTATGATATTTGATGATGAATTTCAAGGTACCCTACATGGGGATTTTACTACATGTTGGTGGGTTGATTTGCATTAAGTTTTCTAATATTATTTCACTATCAAATTGCATGACTTTGAACTAGTATCATGAACCCACCAAGTGTTTAAAAAATATCAAGTTAAGAATTCTCAAGTTATTTATGATCTATTTTATGATTTACAAGTCAAGTGACTATACGATGATTAAGGGCTTTCATGTATGTATTGAATTTATTAAAAGTATCTATGATGTTACAAGTATGAAGTTAAGCCCTATTTCAAGACTTTTACCACTTGTACATGAGGCTCACCATTAGAGGTCAAGCATGTTTATGAGCTGCTCAAGTCATGTTCTTACAAGCTATTCATGTTATGATTAAATAAAACTATTACAAGTATTCTGTGGGATTATACTTAGCACCGATGGATTAGATATTGGCATAGACTATCTTCAAGCCCCCATTAACACATAAGCATAGTATAAGATAAAATCTGACTCTAAGTCATCAATTCATTACTTAACAACCCCTCAATCACTCTCTACTTTGTCACTCTCTACTTGGTCTAAGCCAGTGATTGTACAATTGTGACACCCATAACTCTATCATCATATTTCTTACATTTCAAGCCTCACTTTTATATGTAGGAAATGTATTAAGGTTATAAGAGAGTCGAGTTCGAAACTTTCCTATAAGTTGAGTTTTTAGTCTTAAATTATGCAAGGGTCAACTTTAAATGATCATAACTCTTACCAAACAAAGAATTATATGTCTCACGACCTACGAAATAAAATCCTATTGAATTAACTTTCCAATAGCTAATTTCACCTCATTTGGAGTATGGAGTCAAAAGTTGTGACAATTTTACTGGAGACTACTGGAGTAGAGTGACTTCTACGGAATGCCTTTATGGGCCGTAAATCAAATTACGACCCATCTGCTAGATCGTGGGAAAATTTTTTGAAACTTTAATTTTTGGTCTTAGACTTTATGGACCAATTGAGTTATAGAATACTATGTCTATATGGTCCATAGACTGGGCTTGTGGGAGTGATCCAAAGACCCTAAAAATTGCCCAAATATTTATGGAAGGGTCCCTACGGGCTATAAAGGGTCTCATAGATAACCAGATCATGATTTTAAAGAGGGGTAATTTCATCTTTTCTCACCCTTTAAGTCTAAACTTGTCTGTTTTCACCTAAGTAAACCCCTATAATGTAATTCTTTATATCATTAATGTTCAAACACTCTCCAAACTCAGAACGTAGATTTAAAGGGGCAAACGCTAGGGCTTTTAAGAACCTTCTTCAATTCCTTGAAGAAACTAATTCCCCAGGTATGTAAGACCCTCCAAAAGTTATCTTACTATTAATTTCGTATCTTTAACCACCAGTCTCTACCCAAAATCATGTTTATGAGTTGAAATCAAGTTTCCCCCATTGCTGGTTAATTTCATTGAAATACTTGTTCATGTATTTTTCTTGATAAAAGTCATGGTCTTTACTAATTTCAATGCTAAGTTAAGATACTAAATTAAGGTTTCATGGTTAAGGTTCCAACTATAAGAACCCTAGATATTTCATGAAAACCATTATGTTCACAGTCTTGAGCTAAATTTAATGGGTACTTAAGGATTTGTATTATAAGATAGTTGAGTAATAAAATTATGTTTTTGAGACACTTTTGCATTGATACAAATTCAGTCCAACAGAAGAAATAAGTTGAGAAAAGTTTAAGAAGAACTAAAGTTCGGCTAAGTCCCAAAAGATTAAAATGGCATTTTGAGAACTCTTACTTTTTAAGTTATGAGCATTATAAAAGGTACTTTGGGAGTAGCGTTGAGCACCGATATGAGTGAAAGTAATAATACTTGAACTCATAAACTACATCGCTGGCATAGGATAGGATTATACCAATCGTACAACTCCTTACTAGCCACTGAGATAGCCCAGTTTTGGGATGAATCCACTCTCCTAGTTTTCGTCCCTTACCCTGGTAAAGTATGGTATGGCTATAGTAGCGTGGGCAAGATGCTGTATCATCACGAAACTCATAGTGATGGTTGTCAGTTAGAGAAATTTTCTAAGCTAAATTAATCTAGTTTTTATATACAAAGTTTCAACATATGTTTTTACTTTCAGCATGCATTTTATTTATTACTTATATTATACTATCCTGAGACATATTTCAATTACTTTAAATATAGTGCCTTATCCTAAATTCTTGATTTGGGCTATTTTACATACCATACATCCCATGTACTGATGTCTTTTAGACCTGTATCATTTTATGATGTCGATGCAGGTGACAGAGTTCCTCAGCAGATGCTTCGTTGAGGACTAACAATTTTATTCAACTATTAGTGATGACTCTTACCAATCAAAGGCTTTAGAGTCTTCATTTATGTTTCAGTATTTATTTTTAATTATAGTGATCACGGACCTATCATGGTAGTTATTTCAGATTATTTCAATTAGAGGTTCCATAGACTGTATGTGAGTACTTTTAGATATTATTTTTAGTTGTTGTTGTGATATTTCCACTATTTAGTTTATTTAGATATTTGCAGTATCTTTAGATTAATTTATTTAAGCCTTTCATTTACCATTTAAGTCTTCCACTAATTAAAATATCCAGGCCAAGTGGTTTGCTTGGAATCAGAAATGGTTCTGGGTTTCGGCCCCGCCTAGGGTGTGAACTCGCGGCATGACAAACTTAGTGTCAGAGCATAGAGTTTAAGTGTCCTATGAAGTCTATGGAACGATGTCTCTTAGAGTCCATATTATTGGTGTGAAGCACGCCACATCCATAATAAGGAGGCTATAGGGCATTAGGATATGGCACTATTAGTTGTTATTTTATTTCGTGTTTCCTCTATTATATCCATTGTACTTCATGCATTCACACCTTCTTTTTTAGATTATTCCTCCATGTAGAGACGCTAGACCCATCAGGGGTAGAGGACGCCTAGCCGGGCAGAATTCAAACCAACCTAATCCACCAACTCTTGAGGGACCCTAGAGGTCCAGCTATGCCTGTTGAGTAGCCTTTACAAGTGGATATCTCTAATGTTAAGCTCCACCAGGCCATCCAGACTTTGCCACAGGCGGTCCCTATATAGAGAGGTTGACAGGGAGATTGCAGGAATGATGTTTTGGATACCACTAGGGTTCATGAGTTTCAGAGAATGAACCCTCCTAAGTTCACAGGGTCTAACGTGAAGGAGGATCCCGAGAACTTTTTTGAGAAGCTCCAAAAAGTGTTTTAGGTTATGTACACAGGTGATAAAGAGTGGTTTGAGTTAGCTGCCTACTAGCTTAAAGAGGGTGGCAAGACTCTAGTTTGATTAGTGAAAGGGAGGTAGAATAGAAGGGGCACTAGCTTTGAGTTGGGCAGTGTTCGAGTAGGCATTTTTGGGATAGTACTTTCCTAGATAGTTGAGGCAGGCTAAAGTGAGGGAGTTTATAAATTTGAAGAAGGAAGCTATGAGTGTGCGGGAGTACAACCTCAAATTTACTCAACTGTCCCATTATGCTTTGACTATGATGATAGGCATGCGTACTAGGATGGATCTATTTGTGTCAGGGCTCGTTTGGATAACTAAGAGAGAGGGAAGAAATGATATGCTAATTGGAGATATAAACATAACTTACTTAATTACTTATGTCTAGTAAGTGGAGGAGGAGAATATGAAAGATAGGGAGGAGTTCAAAAACAAAAGGGCCAAGACACAGGCTAGGAGACAGGTAAGAAAGGGGCTAGAAGTGCCAACTATTCATTCTTTCAGCTTAGGATATCTAGAACAGCTCCTTCATCTACTAGTGCACCTACACTAAGGGTTAGGAATGAGAAGGGATCATAGAGTTGTAGAGTTTAGGGCAGCCAGTTATAGGGGAGTATAGCTCAAGGATTGAGTCATTATCTAGTTTGTGGTAAGTGTGGTAGGTCTCATCTAGGAGAGTGCCTTGTAGGTACGAATGGTTGTTTTAGATATGGTCAGGTGGGACACCTATTGAAGGATTGTCCTATGGGAAGGTAGAAAATGAAGGATAATATATCTTAGTAAATTTCTTTAGTACCACAGGGTAAGCAAATTCATAAGGGTGCTACATCAGGAATAAACAGGGGCCCAAGCCTTCTATATGCCATGGCCACCAGAAAGGAGCAGGAGAACTCATCAGATATAGTTAATGGTATGCTCAAAGTTTTCACTTATGATGTCTTTACATTGTTAGACCCAGGTGCCATATTATCATTTGTGACTTCGTATGTAGCCACAAAGTTTGGGATTAGTCAAGAATGTCTTCTTGAGATATTTAGTATTTCCACTCCTATTGGAGAATCTATTTTAGTCCAAAGTGTCTATAGGGATTGTCCAGTGTCGGTTTATCATTAAGATACCTTAGATGATCTAGTTGAGTTAATCATGGTAGATTTTGATGTCATCGTAGGCATGGACTAGCTTTATGCTTGTTATGCCTCCATAGACTGCAGAACCAATGTGGTCAAGTTTTAGTTTCCTAATGAGCCAGTCTTAGAGTAGAAGGATACCTCATTTTATCCTCAAGGTCAATTTGTCTTATATCTCAAAGCCAAAAAGTTAATTTCCAAAGGGTGTATATACCATCTAGTTAGAGTCAAAGATTCTAATGTCGAGACACCATCTCTCTAGTTTGTTCCAATCATGAAGGAGTTCCCAAAAGTCTTTCTTGATGATATGCCTGGAGTCCCTCCTAATAGAAAGATAGACTTTGGGATAGATACCCTCAGAGTTAAAAGAGTTGAAAACACAGCTAAGGTTTTCATTAGACTAAGTGTCTCACCTTGGGGTGCTCTAATTCTCTTCGTTCATAAAAAGGATAGTTCTCTTAGAATGAACATAACTTACCATCAGTTAAATAAGGTCAATATAAAGAATAAGTATCATTTTCTTATAATTGATGACCTATTTGACCAACTCCAAGGGGTTACTTGTGTCTCCAAAATAGACCTTAGATCTGGGTACCATCAGCTCTAAGTTAGAGAAAGTGACATTCCTAAGACAACTTTCAGAACCCGCTATGGTCATTATGAGTTCTTAGTCATGTTATTTGGACTGACAAATGCACTAGCAGCTTTCATGGATCTTATGAATAGGGTGTTGAGGTCGTACCTAGTTATGTTTGTAATTGTGCTCATAGATGATATCCTGATCTACTATTATAATAAGGAGGAACATGTCAACCATCTTAGAATCATATTTTTGACCCTTAAAGACCAACAATTGTATGACAAATTTTCCAAATGTGAGTTCTGGTTAGCATCTATGGCAGTTTTGGGTTATATTGTTTTTGGTGAAGGCATAAAAATTGCTTCTCAAAAGATTGAGGCAGCAAAGAACTAGACAAGGGACATAATGCCAATAGAGATAAGGACTTCCTTGGGTTTGGCAGGTTACTATAGGTATTTTATAGAGGGATTTTGTCATGCCCCAAAGTCTCGTTAGGGTGGACTGGCACCCGTTGTCGATAAGGCTTGGGAAAACCAACCTGTATCTGTATGTATCTATGTGCTTTCTATATGTATTATAAGAGATTTCTATCTTTGATATGCCTTAAAGCAGATAAACAGTGATAACAAGTTATTTGACTAGACCATTGGGGCCACAGTATTTAAAGTATGAGACGTGACCACACTTTACTTTACATAGTCTACAAAGCCTCTAAATAAAGAAAAACGTTTGATAAGGGTTGCGACAAGCCCCACCTAAACTCACTGTATAATATAAACATATAAGCTCTAGACATGCAAAGCTCCGAAGCAACCTGGAGCTTGGTAACAATAGCAAAATATCCTGTAATCCTACTGGGGAGATCTACTAGCACCTGTACCTGCGCCATGAAATGCAGGTCCCCTGTAAGGGACATCACTACGAGATAATGAACTGAGTATGTAAGGCAGGAAACACTATATATGACATAACAACTAAAGTAAAACTATACACTGGTGTAGCATAAAAGACCACCTTTAGTTATACTATGGGATCATGTACTTTACGTGCTTTATATTGCTTTACCTTTAATATAGAATCTGTACTGTAAAATCTGTGCATAGCTATAGTACAAATGACTAACTGATCAGTGGTGAAACTGTATCAGGTTTGTCCCTGGATAGGTTATACTCAACCCCTCGGTCTACCCCCCTTTTGATAGGATCGTCTCTAGCTAGGTTATACTCAACCCCCTTGGGCTACCACCTATCAAAAACTATATACTTTATCTTTCAATTACCTTTGAGATAATTCTTTTGGTGGCCATAATATTGACTGTAGGACTGTATATGTAGCATGTGACATGTGGATAATCACACAAGACAACATGACAATGAAAAGCGTACTTTACGTAAATAATAAAATGCATATGAAATGAAATAACTTGTGAACTTTATTTAGTAACAAGAACTTATATAACTTGGTATCCAAGCATGCATGTAGTTTTAAAGGTGACTATGTATGAAATTATATGAACATATACAAGAGTGGACATGGTTAATAGTTGTGTCAGAGTTGGTGAATGCCTTTATGTACCAAGGAGTGATCTATGTTTCATGCCAAGTGATACGAAATCAAATAACCTTACATACCTTGATGTATGACCTCGTTGCTATCTCGAGATAAAATTCCTTTCCTCCAAATACTTATCTACAACATAATAGGGGATAAAACTTGCATTAATAGCTAATAGACACACCTTGGCATCCAAATCACATAAGAAAACAATTCATGGGCAGCAAGCGGGTGTTCATAAACTCGGGTGTATTCCTTCAATCTTTTTGCCTCTAATCATATTTTCTAGTACACATTAGTATCTACACATCATGTACAACATATTTTAAGTCCATAACATCCTTACAACAGCCTACAAAGCACAACACATCACAATTTCACATAATCTAAAAACAGACAGCATAACGTTACCTTCCTTCGCTATATTTTGACGTTGACAACTCCAAACCTATTCCAACTTTAACCAAACTGTTCTACCAACATTTACATATATAAATAGACCTCGAACAGTCCTATAATATCACTTAAGAAATCATTAAGGACGTGAGCTAATAGTTTTACACACAACAACCCGCAAGTTCCAATCAATATGACCCTTAAGATAACTCGATAAAACATGCTTGTTAAATGAAACCAAAACCAGGGCAGTAACCTTAAGGTAATGTTTATAACTCAAACCATATTAATAAACCAATTTCACTTTATAATATAACTTAAAAACCATAGATATATCACCAAAATAAAAGGAAAAGTTGCAGCAACTTTCAGTACTAAATCTGTCCAACAGATTTCAGCAAGTGTAACTAGCATCTCTTGCTTGTTTTTCATAAGAAAATCATAGTAAACACATTTATAAACTTACTTACCACTTACTTCAAGGTTTAGTGCTTATCCACCCTAGAAGTCTCTTTTAGCTACTTTACAAAGTGAAGAAAAGTTGAGAGAACTTTGAAGACAAGTCTGTCTTTTTTGAGTTCACGTGAATAATGAATTGTGGAGCTGCTTTGGAGCTCTTTATATAGAGGTAAATTTTGACCATATTATACTGCACATTATCAAGTTGCTTACCCACCAGCTTGGCCCTTAAACTTGGGCCTTTTTGGAGCACCAACTTGATGGACTTGGGCTGTCAACTTTCCAACTTTCACTTACTTAGTTTTGGGCCCAATTTGCTAAATGTATTGTTAGGTCTTTGGGCCCCTTTTTATTATACTTATTGGGCTAAAAATTTAGCCCATTTATGATACTAAAAACATGGTCCAAAGTTACACCCTTAACATGGACTTTATTCAGAATCGAACTTGGACAAATTCGACGCCGAGCCTCATCTCCGTTTAGTTAGCGATTTAAGCTAAGCAAGTAGGTGACTCACCTTCTAGATTTTAAGTCCTACAATCACCTCAATTCTCTTACTTCATTTAAGGCCATAATCTATTCAATTTGACACAAAACATGTATACACTCGACCCTTTTAAGCGTTAGGCGCACAGATAGCCCATTTACACAAGATTCAAGCACTTTTAAAAATTAGCGCTAATTTGATCAAACCATGTTATGTTTCATTTGACCTATTCTATTATTGTAAGATGTGTGGTGTTACATCCTCCCTCCTTAGGAGTATTCGTCCTCGAATGTTAGCATAATTGGATAGCTTAACCAAGTTTAAACCTGTACTCCCATAAATTTTTGACAACATATTCAGTATTCAATTGCATGTACCTATTAATGTCATAATTCTTCATGTTGAACTTTCTCTTTAGATTCAAATAAGTAAGGGTACTTTGATTTCATCGTGTCCTCAGCCTCCCATGTTATCGCTTCTGCTTGTTGGTTCCTCCAAAGTACTTTAACTGAAGCTATTTCATTGTTTTTTAGCTTCTTAACTTGACGATCTAGAGTAACAATAGGTACCTCTTCATAGGTAAGATCTTTTGTAACTTGCACATCCTCAATAGGAGTAATATCGGATGTGTCACCTGTGCATTTTCGAAGCATTGAGACATGAAAAACTGGATGAACCATTGAAAGCTATTGGGGTAACTCTAGTTCATATGCAACCTGCCCGAACTTTTTAATAATCTGATATGGCCCTATGTAACGTGGGCTCAGTTTTTCCTTCTTGCCAAATCTCATAACCCCTTTCATTGGAGACACCTATAGAAATACCCAATCACCTACTGAAAATTCTAGTCCTCTTCTCCTGGCATATGCATATGATTTGTGCTGACTTTGGGTTGTTTCTAGTCGCTGCTGTATCACCTTAACTTTTTCCATGGCTTGTTGTACTAGATCTGGTCCAAGTAAGGTGGTTTCACCCACTTCAAACCATCCAATTGGCGATCTATATTTCCTTCCATACAAAACTTCATAAGGTGCCATCTTGATACTCGCGTGGTAGCTATTGTTTTAGCCAAACTCAATAAGTGGTAAATGGTTCACCCAACTACCTTTAAAGTTCAATGCACAAGCTCGCAACATATCTTTAAGTGTATGAATGGTGCATTCTACTTGGCCGTCTGTTTGAGGGTGGAATGCTGTACTTAAACTCACTTGTGTCCCTAAACTTCTTTGGAAGGACTTTCAAGACTTTGCGGTGAATTGAGCTTCTCGATCGAGTAAAATAGAGATTGGGACTCCATGTAGCCTGACTATCTCTTTTAGGTATATCTTGGCATATCTTCCGTTGTATAATCACTCCTAACTGGCAAGAAGTGTGCTAACTTTGTGAGTTTGTCAACTATTACCCATATGGAATCAAACTTCTGAGATGAGCGAGGTAAACCTGTAACAAAATTCATATTAATCATATCCCACTTCCATGTTAGAAGTTCTATACATTGTATATAACCTCCTGGCTTTTGGTGTTCTACCTTCGCCTGTTGGAAATTTGGACATTGAGCCACAAATTCTGCAAGGTCCCTTTTCATGCCTCCCTACCAAAACATTTCCTTTAGGTCATGGTATATCTTAGTTGATATCGGTTGGATAGAATATTGGGAATGATGGGCTTCTTCCATTATTCTCTTTTTTAATCCATTAATATTAGGCACACATAATCTATTTTGACAGTAAAGCACTCCATTTTGTGTAAGGTTAAAGCCTTTTATCATACCTTAACTCACTTTTTCCTTGAGCTGTTGTAGAACAGGATGCTCGAATTATTTTTCTTTCACCTCCATTACCAATGAAGATTCCGCGGCATTATGCATAATAACCCCTTCCTTTGGAATTTCAAGAAGGCGAACTCCCAAACTGGCTTGTTGACGTAGATCCTTAGCCATTCCCTGGCTTATCATAGCCGGATTAACAGTGTTCATGATTACCTTATGACTTAGAGCATTAGCTACCATATTTGCCTTCCCTAGATGGTATAGTATATCAACATTGTAATCCTTTATTATCTCTAGCCATCTCCGTTGTCTCAATTTTAGATCTTTCTGCTTAAAGATATACTGCAGGCTCTTATGATCAGTATATATGTCAACGTAGACCCCATACAAATACTAGTGCCATATTTTCAAAGCAAACACAACTGCTGTTAACTCAAGAACATGTGTTGGATAGTTTTTCTCAGTGGTCGTAGCTGCCTGGATGCATAAGCAATTACCCTACCATGTTGTGTTAGTACACACCCCAAGCCAACTCCTAAAACATCATAATACGCTGCATACCCCTCAGTGCCTTCTGTAAGTACTAGCACAGGTGCAGAAGTTAGCTTATTTTTCAGCTCCTGGAAGCTTCTTTCACATGCATCATTACATTGGAACTTGATTGCCTTATGTGTCAGCTTTGTTAGAGGTGCAGAAATAGAAGAAAAACCTTCAAGAAACCTCCTGTAATAACCTGACAAGTCTAAGAAGCTCTGAACTTCTGCGGGTGTCGTTGGCCTTGGTCAATCTTTTACAACCTCTATCTTTTGTGAGTCAACCCTTATTCCCTCATCAGACACAATATGGCCCAAGAATGCTACTGAATTTAGCCAAAATTCACGTTTAGAAAATTTGGTATATAGTTGTCGATCACGAAGAACCTATAGCACCTGGCGCAAGTGATCTACGTGGTCCTATTCTAATCTTGAATATACCTAAATGTCATCCATAAATACTATCACAAACACATCCAAGAATGGCTTGAATACCCTATTCATTAGATCCATAAAAACTGCTGGTGCATT
>JAOTQJ010044195.1:0-14947 GCA_025642045.1 Solanum sejunctum
GTGGAGATAATTTAGAATATCATATAAAACTAGTATACTAATTCCAAGTGTTTTCAACAAGTTACATATGCTATTCATACATGCTAGTAATCGACCCGTAGAATTATTTCAACAAATCCCTTGTTATTATCTATGTCATCCCAAAAAACATTCATTTGTTCAACTCAGTCTAAAATGAGGGAAATACCATAGCCTACCATATATTGATAGCACATATCCTTGATTACTCTACTAGTTCTTCACCCTTCCAGATGATCTCAGAATGCTACCATGTCGTCAAAAATAGTATTGCATCATCAATATATCATTTTAGCATCAAAATCATAAAATAATAAACTCAAATCAAATCTGTGGCACAAAATAGGATAGTGGGGTCCACACCTAAAAACCGAAAATGATATCTGTATAATGATCCTTATAGTTACTTGATCCTGTACCTCAAATTTCAGCATCATACTTAAAACAATGTAAAACAACTAACAAGTAATAACATTTCCTTTCGGAAGAACGGAGAAAAGGGCAACAGTTATTCTATTAAAATAATTCCATCACCTCCATCATCTCCTGCACCTTAATACCATAATAAATTACAATAATATGTAAAACTAACCATGATAAAGGGGTTGTCTACAACCATAATATCAAATACACCACAATATTATTTCGGAAATCCATAAAAACAACACTAGGACATAGAATTAAGAAGAAGGGTTGTAAAAATGGTGTTAACTCTATAGGAATATAGGAAAAAGATACCATAAGACTCTTCCTCTCTGCAGCAATAGCAATTGGAGCGTAAATCAACAAGAAATTACACCACGCTGATGAGCTCTTTACATACATAGAGCAATTTCATTTAAACTTCTGATATTTTAGGGACCTTACTTCTGATTTTGATGAATTTATGAAATTTCTTCCATAAAAAAATGAGTCCAAATATCTTATATAAATTTGAGCAGCCATATAGGGTAGGGGGCTACCTTGATGCACCTGTTTGTGTAGTCTCACAAAAATGTGTATATCTCTCTATTGTGGGGTCGTATCACCAAATCTTTGAGTGAGTTGGAAACAATACTTGATGACCTTCAATTTAGTTATTCATAGGCCTTCTTACTCTTTATAGTTTAGGAGAAAAGTTCTGAGATATTTAACATAAATTTCAAAATATTCCTTAACAACATCCTCAATAACTTCCACCAACCTATAGTGTGCAAATTTCTTGACTCCCATTAATTAATGAATATCGTGAAATTAAAATACTTCATAAAACATTCTTATTGAAGTGTTAAGGATTCTTAGTCATATTTCAAAAGTATAAGTTAATTCCAACGTCCACATAGGTGAAACTACACAACCTCCAAACAAACAACTAAGCATCTAAACTATTTGTGCCAACAAGTCATAAATGTCTTGGGGTCACTATGGGGATGCTATAAATTGGTACAAAAACTTCAGTAACAAAGAAATGACCTAGAGGGTCATTACAAGAGTTCTGTGGCTTAAAGGTATAGGAAGACCCCTAAGAATTTATTTGTGAAGTGCGGACCTAGATATTATGAGGGTGATCTCATAGGAGAAGGAAAAGAGAAGAGGCTACCAACTCAAAAGTCTTACATAAATATGGTTCATCTAATGGAAGATGGAGAGGGTGGATGATGATCCTATTCCTTAGGAGGAATTTGAAATCTTCGTCCTTGACCATTTCTTCCCTATTGAGTGAAGGAATCAAAGAAAATTTCAATTCATTTTCCTTAAACAAGGATCCATAAGTGTGTCAGAGTATTCTCTCAAATTCAACAATCTCTCAAAGTATGCTTCTCACTTGGTTGTCGATCCCCAAGCAAGGATGACAAAGTCTATGTCAGGAATATTTAACTTGATTAATGAAAAAATGCCACACCACCATGCTTATAAAGGGCGATGGACATATCTCAACTCATTACATATGTTAAGCAAATCAAGAGAGAGAATATAAGGAAGAGAAAGATGGGAGAGTCCAAGAGGGCTTAGTTAGAAGGTGGGTTCCGAGGTGCTATAGATGAAGGAAGTGGCCGCTTTCAACAAGGCCACAAATTTCAATGGAAACAATTATCTCATTCTCCAAGACAAATGTTCACCAATGAATGGGTTCTAAACCTTAAAGCTCAAGGTGGTAATGGTGAACCGACATTCCCTAGGTTCCCAAAGTATAAAAGGAATCGTGGTGGCAAATATTTGAGGGATAAGGGTGCATGCTATGAGAATGGTTAGCTAGGTGACACACTTGTCGAATACCAAGTGCTCCAAGCAAATATAGAGTTGGTCGTCCCCAAGGAGATAGCACACATGGAGTTCAAGGGTCATAAGGAGTTTAATAAGGAGGTACTCTATGTCCCAATGTTATCGCTGCTATATTAAAGGTTTACAATAATGATGTATACACTTAGTTGGATCCCGATGCCACCTTATCTTTCATTACCTCATTCCTTACTGATAGGTTTAATAAATGTCTTGAAATGCTATGTGATCTCTTTTTGGTGTCAAACCCAATTAGTGAATCTATTATTGCTAGAAAAGTCTATATGGGTTGTCCCATATCATCCATTTTACATAAAGTTTTGCCTTGTGACATTTTTGAAGATGAAATGAAAGATTTTGACTTTATTTTTGGGATAGAATTGTTGCATGAATATCATGCTTCAATTTATTATAGATCCCATAAGGTTAGCGACCAAATCCCTAATAAACCCATTCTTGAGTGGAAGGGTCATGATTTAGTGGTTAAGGGTAGATTTATTTCTTTTATTAAGGCTGTAGAATTAATTTCTAAGAGTTTTATTTATCATCTTGTAAGGCTTAGAAGATGTTGAGTCTAAAATTTCTTACATCAAATTGGTCATGATTGTTAATAAGTTTTTTGATGTCTTTTTCATCAATCTACTTGGTGTCTCTCATAAAAGGGAAATTGATTTTTATATATATCACCTCCTCGATACCTAACTTATATCTATTTCTACCTATTGTATGACCTTGGTAGAGTTGACAGAATTAAAGGACCAACTGAGAAATCTATTGAGGGTCTCATTAGGTTTGTCAAGTCAACTTAGGGTGCATCGGTGTTGCTTGTGAGGGAAAAAGGATAGTCCACTTAGAATGTGTATCAACTATTGAAAACTTAACAATATCACCATAAACAACAAATATCCACTATCAAGGATAAATGATTTGTTTGACCAATTAAAATGGGATAGTTACTTTTCCAAAGTCAATCTTCAATCTAGTTATCATCAATTAAGGATAGAGGAGTGTTATATTCACAAGATGGCTTTATGAATAAGGTATTGACATTTGGAATCCTTGGTGATGTCTCTTGTGTTAACCAATGCACCAACAATATTTATAAATCTAAAAGATAGGGTGTTGAAAGCCCACCTTGATATGTTTGTCATGGTATTTCTCGATGATACTTTAATCTATTCACATAGTTATGAAGAGGCTATGAGTTATTTTAGAGTGGTATTACAAACTTTGAGGGAGGAAAGGTTGTTTGTGATGTTTGAAAAATGTGAATTTTGTTGAAAGAAGTTGCATTTCTTGGACATGTAATGTCGGGTGATGAAATCAAAATAGATCATAAGAAGATGGAGGTGGTGACAAAGTGGCTTAGGCCCTTGACTCTGATAAATATTAGGAGTTTCTTGGGCTTAGTGGGATACTACTAGAGATTTTTGAAGGGGCTCTCTTCAATTGTATCTCCTTTGACAAAGTTGAAATAAAAGAAGGTGAAGTTCTAATAGACTGAATAATGTGAAAAGTGTTTTCAAACCTTGAAGAATAATGTTACATCAACTCCTATTTTGACTCTACCTAAAGGGTCAGATGTATTTATTGTCTATTATGATGCTTCCAGGGTTGTTTTAGGGTGTGTATTGATACAGAGGGACAAAGTCATTGCTCATTCTTCTAGGCAACTAAAGGTGCATGAACGTAATCACCCTACCTATGATATTAAGTTTGTGGCCATGCTATTTGCCTTTAAGATATGGTGTCAGTATTTATATAGGGTCTACGTAGATGTATTCATCGATCACAAAGGAATCCAATATGTGTTCACCCAAAAGAATCTCAACATGAATCAAGGAATGTGGTTGGAACTCCTTAAGAACTATGATATGAGTGTGCACTACCATATAGGCAAGGCCAATGTTCTGGTTGACATACTTAGTAGGGTATCCATGTGAAGTATAGCTCATATTCATAAAAGGAAAAGAGAGTTGGGAAGGGAATTTTCTAGGTTGGCAAGTTTGTGAGTCTAATTAAGGCCTACCAAAAATGGTGGTATGATGGTTCTAAGTCTTCATTGATCGAGGAGGCTAAATCCAAGTAAGACCTTGATTCTGCCTTGGTTGAGCCTGGGTTTGGTTTTGTAAGCTTTGGAGAAGGTGAGATTGATAAGATAAAGATTAAAGATGGCACAAATTCTCAAAAGTCCTTTTCTGACAATAGGAGGAGAGATCTTGAGTTTAAATGTGATGATTGGGTATCTATGAAGGTCTCACCATAAAGGGCGTTATTCGATTTGGCAAAAAGGAAAAGTTGAGTTGCAGGTATATAAGTCCATACAAAATTTTAAGATGGATTGATAAAGTCACTTATGAATTAAAGTTTCCTATAGACATGAGTATGGTTCATTTGGTCTTTCATGTGTCCATGTTGAGGAATTATGTAGGAGACTTAAGTTCCATTGAGCCTTTATAAGTGGTGAATACTGAAGAGAACTTTACATATGAGGAAGTCCTACTTGAAATACTGGATAGACAAGTCAAGAGGTTAAGAAATAAAAATTTTGTGTCCATTAAGGTCCGTTAGAAGAATCAACTAGTCAAGAGTGACATATGGGAAAAGAAAGCGCATATGACGAAATGATGGCCCTGTCTCTTCTGGTCTATTCAAGCCTAAGTTATTAATTGTTCTTATCCCCCCTCCAAAAAAAAAATTAATCTTAATTAACTTGAATTTCAGTTTGTATTTCATCCATGTATATTTACTTGTTAATGACATTGCATATGAATGATATTTGAAGTATGAGTTCAAATTTTTTGCGAAAAGTGTTTGAATTGTATTATGCATCGATATTGGGTTGTTAGCTGCTTCTTTACTCTTTAAAGCTTACATTTAGCATATTTAGGTAAGAATGTTCTTAATGGGAGGTATTTTAAGGCTTTGCATATTAAAAAGTATAAAAGTATAGGAAAAAGGGGAAGTTGGGAATTTGCATGGCAGAGTATGAGCCCAATCTATTGTTTATGGTTCATCTCACGAGTCACAGACCAGGATAGTGTTTTGGGGTACTGGGGTGATAATTTTGCAAAGTTTGGTGAGGTCTATTAGTGGGAACTACAATTCATAAATGGAACTATAGACTGTACTATGGCTTTATGATTGAGTGTATAATGCCCTAGATTTTAAGTTAAGACCCAAGTCATTCCCCATACATGTATAGACTAAACTTGATGACTTAAAATTGGAGGGATAAATTCTTAGGTATTCAAAGTTATTACATATTGTTTGGGATCATAAGGCATCTCTTACATCATGCCAAGTCCTAAGGATTCTAATGGATAAGCTTTTGTATGAGTTTGTATAAGGGTAAACTTCAAATAGCGATATCTCTTATAACATAATGAATTATATGACCCACTAGTTATAAAATTAAAGGTCATTGAATTAGTTTTCCAATGCATCTGATGTTGCTTTATTCAGAATTTAGAGTAAAACATTATAAGCATTTTATGGAGGCCTGTACAGGCTGTCAAAAAGGGTGACTGTCAATTTGACCAAAAATTTGACTATTGAATGCCTTCAAGAAGCTTTAGAAACTATCAAAAAAGGCGATAAAAGGTTCCCATTTGAGGTATCGCGAAATGGTTTGCTGACGGGATCTCTGGACCATCAATTTTGTTGTCAAGACTCATTAAAATGTCATTTTTTACTTCTAATGATATTTTTAGATTTCCAAAAGGGATTTGTCAGCCTATTTAACCTAAATACACATTTAAAAGCCTAGTTTCATGCCCTAATAATCTTCTCCATCACTCATTTGAAATTTCTCTCAAGGAAGAAGACCTAAATCCTCCATTGAAGAATAAGCTCCAAGATTCTCAACCAATTCAAGATTTTCTTCAAGAGCTACAAGAAAAATTCCTGCCACTACCATAGTAGCAGCATGTATAAGTGCTGAAATTGGAGTAGGCCCCTCAAAGGCATCAGGTAACCATATATGAATGGGGAATTGGGTGGATTTGGTAACTGCACTGACAAATAAGAGAACAACGCATAACATAACAAATACAAAATTAACCTCATTAAATAAATTAAGTTAGTGAATATTTCAAATAAATCCCTAAATTCAAAACTCGTCGTTATCCAATAAAAACCTAGAATTCCTAATAATAAACAAAAATCCTCTACACAATTAGTTACAAATGCTTTTTGATAAGCATTTACCGCAACATGTCGTATAAACCAAAATCCTGTTAATATATAGAAACAACCAACCAATTCCCAAAAAATATAAATTTGTATCAACTTCATATCTACTTTGCTCTAAGGTATGTAGGTTTCTTCATCCATGGGTCATTCCACCCATGGATAATAAAATCTTTTTCAACCAAATCTTTAGTTTCAAGATTTATTTTATTATCGGTACTTCATATTCCTCATTATATGCATGATTTATGTTTGAAATATTATATATTGATTTGAAATACATGAAATGAGTTGGTATTAATGAACCCTTTACCTTACTACATTAACTTTATAATTGCTTAAATGGGTCTTGTTAAATCTTTATCCAAATGCTATATTTTTTTCTATATCATAAATATTATGCTCAAACAAGTATGTATTGCCATCTAATTGCATGAATTGATGGGCTTTGGAAAATGCCCTATCCTAAAGTATTATGGGTCTTTGAATCTCATATAGACTATTTAAATTATGGTTTTAAATGATATATTTCATTATAAATATGCATGTTTATAAATATTATAAATGATTAAGGGTTATCAAATATGTTATGAATCCGTGTGAATTCTATGTATCTATGCAAGGTTACGAATCCCTTTTTATGATGATATGGTTTAGTGAGATACTCTTATTATGATATTATGATTCACAAGACTATGCATGTTATGCTTATGATTTATGCATTTTGTAGGATGTCGACTTAGCGTCGAGAGGACCTTGGTAGATTTCTATTATCTCGAAACTATGTGCCACTAAAGGTTATTACTATTTCCCTAATGCATGACCCAAGCCTAGAGCCTAGACGTGATCAGTGAATGGGGAACCCAAAGGGACCCCAAATAAGCCTCACAGCATATCATTACACATTCTTGGTCACAAAAGCAATTAAAATGACAATGAGAAATAAGCACAAACAAGGGGATTCAGAATAAGGATAAACCTTCATATCATAGCATCAAGAAACAAGAGAGTTAAGACTCATAACACATATACATAAGAAGTCCAACAACACCTCACTACATAAATAAAAGCGGGGGCCAAGACAAGCAACTGGGCTCACCCTCACAGCCAATACATAGCCAAATGAAAGGTAGTCGTAATACATAGCAAGAGTTCGTAAATAACATTCCCAAACTGGAGGAGTCACCAACAAGCTTGTAGGACAATCGAATAATCCATGCGGAGAAGCAGGATGATTAAGCGATGCTCTGGTTTCTACATGGTTACATCATATAGACATAGAGTATGCGTTAGTACGTTTGAATGTACTAAGTATGTAGGATGCAATGCAACAAGAGATAGGCAACATAAACAAAATGCATAATCATAGGAAATAAATAGCATACTAACAATATGACATGTATGAATGATACTTGAAGTAAAACATGCTTATATAGAACATAACATATGTGTAATAAGAGACCACTAAACTATTGGTGGATCGTCATACCCTACCATCTTTAGTGAATGAGGTGCAAACCCCATCAATAGGTTAGTGGATCTTTGCACCCTACTATAACACCCCACACCTTAAAATATTAGTACTATGCAAATGAAACATGATATGGTTTGGTAAAATGAGCGCCCATTTTTAAAAGCGCTCGAGTCTTATGTTATAGGGGAGATGTGCATCTAACGCTTAAACAGGTGGAGTGTATACATATTTTGTGTTAAATTGAGGAGATCATGGCCTTAGATGAAGTAAGAGAATTGAGGTTCTTGTAGGACTTGGGAAGCTAGTAGGTGAGTCACCTACTTGATTAACTTAAATTACTAGCTAAATGGAGACGAGGCACGAACATTGGATTTATCAAAGTCTGATTATGAATAAAGTCCGTGTTAAGGGTGTAACTGTAGCCCATGTTTTAGCATCATAAATGGAATTTATTTTTAACCCATGAAGAATATAAAATGTTCCCAAGTACATCACAACACACTTAACCATTTGGTCCCAAACTAAGTGAAGAGAAAGTTAAAAAATGGGCAACCCAAGCCCATCAACTTTGAGACCCAATTAGGCCCAAGTGTTAGGGACAAGCTGGTACATAACTAGAATAATAATATGTGGTATTTGTTGGTCAAAAGTCCAAGAGTAATTCGGCCAAAAGTCCCTTTATACAGGGCTAAAAACAGCCCTTAAGTGATTTCACTTTGGAGAAAAATTTTAGCTTCCTAAAGACTTTTCTTTCTCTCCTTACTTCAGTTTACAAAGCAACTAACACAACCCTCTAGGGTTCATGAAGTATGAATCTTGAAAGCAAAGGTAAGAAATTATAGTTGTGTATTTAGTATGGTTTCTTCATGAAAAACAAGAAGTATATGCTAGTATGTTGTGCTGGAAATTCTGGACAGCTTGTATTCTAAGGACTGTTGTACAGTTTTCTTGTTAATTAAGAGGCTTTTCTCAACTTGGTTGGCTTTATTATGAAGTAATAATTATTTATTTAATAAATGTTTGTTTTATAGTAATGTATCCATGCTTCTTCACCACTTTTGCAGTCCACAAAAGTGAGTTTGTATATGATATCGCAATTATGTTCTTAGTATGAACTTGCGGGCTTTTGGATGGAAGGCTATTGCCTCACATCCTTAATGACTAATTTGTTATTGTTTTGAGACTTATTCAAGGATGTTTTTATGTATAGATATTGTTGGAATAGTTTGGTTAGAGTTGGAACAGGTTTGGAATTCTCAACGTCGAAATGTAACGAAAAGAGGTAACATTATGCTGTCCATTTGTATGTTGGGTAAAATTGTTATTTGTTATGCTTTGTGGGCTGTTGTAAGACCTTTGTGGCACTAAAATAGGCTTCAAATAATATGTAGATTTGAATGTGCGTTAGAAAATATGATTAGGAGTGGAAAGATTAAAAGAATATGCTCAGGTTTATAAATACCTTCTTGCTGCCCGTGTGTAATTTTTTTATGTGATTGGGATGCCAAGATGTGTCTATTGGCTGCTAATGCTAGTTTTATCACCTACTATGTTGTAGATAAATATTTAGAGGAAGGAAAGGTTATCTCGATGTAGTAATGAGGTCATATAACGAGGTATGTAAGGCTACTTGATTTTGCACTATTTAACATGAAACACAGATCATTCCTTGGAACATAAAGATGCTTACCAACTCCAACACAACTATTAACTGTGTTTACACTCTTGCACATATTCATATGCTCCCATGCATAGTCACCTTCAAATCTTCATACATACATGGATACTAAGTTACATGGTTTTTTTTTTCCAAATAAAGTTCACAAGTTATTTCATCTCATACGCATTTCATTATTTATGTAACATACTCTTTTCATTGTCATATTGTGATGTATGATTATCTACATGTCACATGTTACATTTACAGTCCTATAGCTCCAGTATTATGACCACCAAAAGAATCATCTTAAAGGCAATTGAAAGATAAAGTATATTATTTATTTATAGATGGTAGCCCGAGGGGTGGTAGAATCACCTAGCTAGGGATGATCCTATCATGGGTGGTAGCCCGAGGGGTTAAGGAAGAACCTATCCAAGGACCATCCCGATACAGTTTACCACTGATTAGCTAGTCATTTGTATTACATATTGTGCAAAGACTATACAGTAAAGGTAAAGTAATATAAAAAACATAAAGTACATGATCCCAAAGTATAGTCAAAGGTAGTCTCTAATTTTACACCAATGCATGGTTTCGTTTGAGCTGTTACTTCATGTACAATATGTCCTACCTTACATATTCAATACATTATCCCATACTGATGTCCTTTATGGGGGACCTTCATTTCATGCTGCAGGTATAAGTGCTAGGAGATCTCCCTAGTATGAGTACAAGATATCCAGCAATAAAGAATTGACAACCACGTAAGCACACAAAATCTTTTTCAGAAGCAAGCTTCAACGCCTTAAGCAAAGTGGAATATTGTCACCAAGCTCTAGGTTGCTTCTGAGCTTTGTATGTCTAGAGCTTATATGTTTGTATTGTACAGTTAGCTAAGATGAGGCCTGTCGCAACCCTCATCAGTCATTTTTCCTTATCTAGAGGATTTGTAGAGTATGTAAATTAAAGTGTTGTCCTATCTCACACTTTAAACACCGTGCTCCAACGGCCTAGTTATTTGTATTTCCTTTTGGCTTGTTATCAATGTTTAATTTCTTAAAGGCATATCAAATGTAGAAATCCCTTATAATATATATAAAAAGTGTATAGATATAAGTTGATTATCCCGGCTCATATCGGCAATAGGTGGCAGTTTGCCCTAATGGGACTTAGGGCTTGACAAAATTGGTATCAGAGCGGGTCTTCTTAGGAAGTCTAGCCATTTCTATGTAGAGTCTTGTTTATTGATGTGTTGTGCACCATATTTATAAGTAGGAGGCTACGTGACATTTAGGAGTTGTTATTTTCTTTTCATTCGTTCGATCATGCCATAGAGCCAAGTGTAAAAGGTGCATTATGTCTAACTTCTAAATTATTTTGTACAGCAAGTACGCCAAAAACTAGGCAAAATAAAGGTAAAGGGAATGGAGTAAAAGTAGTTGTTGGTATAGCTAGTCAGGTTAGACAATGAAATGAGGTTGAAAAGGAGTCTTTATCACAGACATCTCCAACTCCTCCAGTTCCTGATAAACTCGAGAGTAGTGAAATTCCCCAGAACTGCCTATGGATGCTACCTTGCAGAATCTGAGAAATATAGTCCAGCTATTAACTCGTATAGTTGCTAGTCAAGGCCAAAGGCAGAAAGGTCCAGTTATTGGTACAAGAGGTACAAATAGGGCAGCTGGCATAAGGATACGTGATTTTCTTAATTTGGACCCTCCATCCTTCGCTGGGTCAGATCCTAATGAAGATCCCTAAGACTTTATTGATCAAATTCTTCAGATGTTATGCACGTGAGTGGTACAAAAGCTATCGAGTTAGAGATATATAGGCTGAAGGGTGTGGCTATATTGTGGTATGAAGCTTGGAAGTAATCTAAGGGCATAGATGCACCTCCAACTATCTGGAAAGAATTCAAAGAGGCCTTTCTTCACCATTACTTTCCATTAGATATCCAAGAGACTCGTGCAGATCAGTTCTTGAACTTCCACCAAGGGTATGAGTGTGAGAAAGTATAGCCTCCAATTCAATTCCTTGGAAATGGATGCTCCTAATGTAGTTACTTCTATGGCATATAGAGTTCATCGATATGTGGATAGATCGGATACATATCTGGTTAGAAACTGTACCATTGTTTCCTTGAACAAAGCTATGGACATAGCGAGAATGCAGGATTTTGCAAAGAAATTGGAGGACCAGAGGTAAAGCAGAAGGACACAAGAAGTAAAAAGGGCGCATTCCCAGAGGGCCAGGTTTACAAGGCAGTTTACACCACCCCAAGGTAAACTTAGGCCTCAGTTTTCTAATAGATCACCTAGGCCATCATCCTCCTACTCTGCAGCTAATGCTCCACCATAATTTCAAGGGTCTAGAAGTAATCAGTTTGGTCAATGAGCTAGGGGACAAGGTATACCAATAATAGTATATTCGATAGGCCAACCAATGACTCCTGGGCAACTTTGTAAACAGTGTGGAAGAAGTCATTTAGGTACATGTCGTGTTAGGTAGACGCTTATTATTGGTGTGGTGCACCAGCGCATATAATAAGAGATTGCCCGAGGAGGTGTGTGGGTGATATTGCACAATTTACTAGGTCAGTTATTGCATCATCTTCATGAGTTCCTTTAATAGGTAGGGATCAACAAGCACCTATGGGTCATTGCAGAGGTATTAGAGGGGTACCTAGCTATAGCGGAGTACGAAAACGCACGTATGATCTAGGGAGTCAGCAAAATTTGAAAGCTTCACCTGATGTGGTCACAAGTATATTGTCCATATTTTCACATAATGTATATGCATTAATTGACCCTAGTTCTACACTATCATACATCACTCCACTAGTTGCTGGGAAGCTTAAGAGAACACCCAAACTATTGAACAAACCATTTGAAGTGTCTACACCAATAGGTGAATCTATTATAGCTAGAAGGGTTTATTGTGATTGCGTATTTGTGACCGTGAAACATTGGTTGACATAATTGAGCTAGAAATGGTGGAATTTGATATTTTAATGGGTATTAATTAGTTAGCTTCTTGCTATGCCACCGTGGACTGTTGAACTAAGAGAGTGTGCTTCACTTTCCTAATGAGGAAGTTATTGAATAGGAAGGCAATGTTGGGGCACCAAAGGGTTAGTTTATCGCTTAACTTAAGGCAAGAAAGATGATATCCAAGGGGTATATATGCCATCTAGTTAGAGTGAGGGATATAGAGGCAGAATCGCCAACTCTTCAATCAGTTCTAGTAGTGAATGAATTTGTCGTTGTGTTCCCTGAAGACCTTCCAGGATTACATCCAGAGCGAGAAATAGACTTTGGTATTTACTTACTTCCAGGCACTCAACCTATTTATATCCCTCCATATAGAATGGCCCCGAAAGAATTGCGTGAATTAAAAGAGAAGTTAAAAGACTTATTGGAGAAAGGTTTTATAAGACCTAGTGTGTCCCCTTGGGGTGCACCAGTGTTATTTTTATGTAAAAAGGATAACACCTTGAGAATGTGTATTGTATATTGATAATTGAATAGGGTGATAGTTAAGAATAAATACTCCCTCCCCAAGATTGACGATTTATTTGATCAATTACAGGGTGCCAAATGCTTTTCAAAAATTGACTTAAGACCAGGTTATCACCAAGTGAGGGTGAAGGAGAAAGATATACCTAAGACTACTTTCAGAACACGTTATGGTCACTTTGAATTTCTTGTTATGTCATTTGGGTTAATGAATGCACCAATAGTTTTTATGGATCTGATGAATAGGGTATTTAAGCCATTCTTAGATGTCTTCGTGATAATATTCATAGATGATATTTTGGTATATTCAAGATCAAAAGAGAACTACAGAAATAACTTATGGCAGGTGTTACAAGTTCTTCGTGATTGATATTTGTATGCTATGTTTTCTAAATGTGAATTTTGGCTAAAATCAGTGGCATTCGTAGGTTATATTTTGTCTGCTGAGGGAATAAGGGTTGATTCACAAAAGATAGAGGCTGTGAAATCTTGGCCAAGGCCAACAACACCCATGGAAGTTCAAAGATTCCTATGTTTGGACAGTTATTATAGGAGGTTTGTTGAAGGTTTTTCTTCTATCTCTGCACTTCTAACAAAGTTGACAATAAGGCAACCAAGTTCCAATGGAATAATGCATGTGAAAGGAGCTTCAAGAGCTGAAAAATAATCTAACTTCGGCACCTATGCTAGTACTTTCAGAAGGCACTGAGGGGTATTCAGTGTGTTATGATTCTTCAGGAGATGGCTTAGGGTGTGTACTGACACATAATGGTAGGGTAATTACTTATGCATCTAGGCAAATATGACCACATGAGAAAAATTACCCAACTCATGATCTTGAGCTAGCAGCTGTTGTATTTGCTGAAATATGGTGCTACTATTTGTATGGGGTTCACGTTAACATATAAATTGATCATAAGAGCCTATAATACATATTTAAGTAGAAAGACCAAAACTTAAGACAACTAAGATGGCTAGAGCTAATAAAGGATTATGACGTTGATATACTATACCATCCAAGGAAAGCAAATGTGGTAGCTGATGCTAGCAGTCGTAACGCAATCATGAATACTGGTGACCAAGCTATGGTGAGTCAAGGAGTAACTAAGGATCTATGTTAGCTATGGTGAGTCGTAAGGCAATCGCCTTCTTGAAACTCCATAGGAAGAGGTTATTGTACATAATGTAGCAGCGTCTTCATTGGTGATGGAGTTGAAAGAAAAATAGTTTAAGGATCCTGTTCTACGATAGCTTAAGGAAAAGGTGAGCCAGGGTATAATAAAGGGCTTTGACCTTGCACAAAATGGAGTACTTTACTGCCATAATAGATTATGTGTGCCTGATATTAATGGATTAAGAAAGAGGACAATGGAAGAAGCCCATCATACCTGATATTCCATCCATCCAGGATCAACTAAGATGTACAATAACCTGAAGGGAATGTTTTGGTAGGGAGGCATGAAAAAAGACTTTGCAGAATTTGTGGCTCTATGTTCAAAGTGCTAACAAGTGAAAGTAGAACTCCAAATGCCTAGAGGTTATATGCAGTGGATAGAACTTCCAATGTGGAAGTGGGATATGATCAATATGGATCTTGTTACTGGGCTGCCTTGCTCATTTCAAAAGTTTGACTCCATATGGGTAATAGTTGGCAGACTCACAATGTCAACACACTTTTTACTAGATAGGAGAGATTATATAGCTGAAGAATATGCCAAGCTATACCTCAAAGAGATAGTCAGACTACATGGAGTCCCAATCTCTATTATATCTGACCGAAGAGCTCAATTCACTACAAAGTTTTGAAAGTCCTTCCAAAGGAGTTTAGGG
>JAOTQJ010044206.1:0-14947 GCA_025642045.1 Solanum sejunctum
AACTCCAAACCTATTCCAACTTTAACCAAACTGTTCCAGCAACATTTACACATATAAAAAGACCTAAAACAGTCTTAGAACAGCACTTAAAAGTCATGAAGGACATGATCTAATAGCTTTACACACAACACCCAGCAAGTTTCAATCAACATGACGCTTAAGATAACTCGATAAAAAGCGCTTGTTAAATGAAACCAAAACCAGGTCAGCAACCTCAGGGTGATGTTTATAACTCAAACCATATTAATAACACCAAGTTATATTCATAATATAACTTAGAAACCATAAACAAATCACCAAAATAAAAGGAAAAGGTCCAATAACTTTCTGCATAGAATCTGTCCAACAGATTTCAGCAAGTGTAACTAGCTTCTATTTCTTGTTTTTCATAATAAAACCATACTAAACACAGGTATAAACTTATTTAATAATATATTCAAGGTATAGGGATTGTATAAGAACCCTATAAGTCCCTTTTAGCTGCTTTCTAAAGTAAATAAAAGTTGAGAGAACTTTGAAGACATCTATTTTTGTTTTGTGAGTTCAAGTGGATGATGGCTTTGTGGGAGATGCTTTGACCTTCTTTTAAAATAATCCTTGGCCGACTTACTAAGGATACTTAAGCCTTACATCACCAAGTAGGTGATGCAGCTTCTTCCTCATTTCACTTGGGCCTTTTGGAGCTCCAAATACATGGTCCTTTGCTGCCCATTTTTCAGATTTCTCATTCTTAATTAGTTGGGCCTAACTTGCTAAGAATGTTGTAATGGTCTTGGGATCTCTCTATATCCTTATTGGGATGATCATATGGTCCATTTAGGATGCTAAAACATGGGTCCAAGTTATATCCTTAATATGGACTTTATTCATAATTAAACTTGGATAAATTCGACGTCGAGCCTCGTCGCCGTTTAACTAACAAATTTAAGCTAAACAAGTAGGTGACTCACCTACTTGATTACTAAGTCCTACAAGCACCTCAATTCTCTCACTTCATTTTAAGGCCATAATCTCCTCAATTTGACACAAAACTTGTATACACTCAACCCTCTTAAGCGCTAGATGCACATATAGCCCATTAACGCTAAATTCAAGCACTTTTGAATATTAGCGCTAATTTGACCAAACATGTTATGTTTCATTTGACTTGTGCTAGTATTATAAGGTGTGGTGTGTTACATTATAGCCATATTGGCATGTCATATCTTGTTAGAGAGATCATGGCAATTTGATAGCGATGTTGTGTACCAAGGAAGATCAAACAAATACACTTTTGTGATTGAAGGTATAAAGTATGTTCTTGCACCTCTCACTCCATACCAAGTGAGGTGAAGATTATAAAGCTATGAAGGATCTTCAAGAACAAAATAAAGGTGGAGGAGCAGAATGGGGATGGTGGAAGTTTCATTATTGTACCAATAACATGAGTTTCCTTGGATAAAAATAAGAAGAATATGTGCATGATAGCAAAGCTAAGCAAGTATTTAAAGGGTGTGGATGAGGGACGCTTTATAGTATGCCTTGTGAATTCCCAAACATTTATTGCATGCTAACCAAAATACCAGAATTCTTAAGAGGAGATGGACCTTTCAAAGTGCTCAAGAGAATCAATGACAACACCTACATGATTGACTTGCCATGTGAGTATAATGTTCATAATATTTTCAATGTTAGTGATTTATCACCTTCTATTGTAGGTGATTCTTTGGATTCAAGGATGAATCCTTTTCAAGAACACGAGGATGATAGCATGAAAAGCATAGATGATACAAACATGGCTGGCAAGTGCCCCTCAAGACCATTCACAAAGAATCAAGCAAAAGATCTCCAAGATCTACAACCAATATTCATAAAAAAGAAAGAATTAGAGGAGCTTAAAGGTCACAAGAGAAAGGCTTACAATATGTGGAAGGTCTATCAAAGTAAGGAGAAGGAAGAAAAGAGGCGATGGGTGTAAATGGTTATTACTTGGATTTAAAGATTTGAAAAGAAGACAACCAAACAACTCCCCTACTCATTAAGGGTAAAATTGAAAAGAAATTGTCCTTTTTTATTTACCTAGTATAAATATTCATATTTTAGCATTTTGAAAACTTAGACAATTTTGAAACCTCAAATTGCAGTATCTTCAGAGTGAGTAATTAGCGTGTAATTAGGGTAAACTCTTGGAATTATTAGTTGACTTATTAGCTTGATTAATTAAAATTTTACCCATTTGTGGTTCTTCATTTTCTTTAATTTTTCTTGCTAGGGTTTTATTTGGGTTGTTGAAATCAATTGGGAGGTGAGGGTTTTAGTTTGAATAGTTTGAATTTAATCCATATATCTTTTTATTTTGTTGCCTTTTCTCTTCCTTTTTTATTTGATCCTTATCAAAGGTCCTATCCCGACACTAGAACAACTGTCACTGAATTTAAAGTTGATGATTGGGTGTACTTGAAGGTTATTCCCATGAAGGTTATTGTATGATTTGGGAAGAAGGTCAAATTGATCCCTAGGTATGTAGGGTCTTACTAGATCTTACGACATGTTGGTAAAGTTGCATATCAATTAGAGTTACCCATGAAGGTCAGCATGGTTCATCCGGTCTTTCATGTAGTTTGCTGGAGACCCTAATTCCATTGTTCCCTTAGAGGTGGTGAATGTTGAAGGGAATTTGACTTATGTTGAAGTTTTGTTGGAAATTAATAGGCAAGTGAAAAGGATAAGGAATAAAGCTGTAGCATCCATCCATGTAATTTGGAGTAATCAACAAGTGGAAACTGCTACTTGGGAAGCCAAAGTGGATATAAAGAAGTGATACCCCAATCTCTTCCATCCTAATCAAGCTTGAGGTACTATGATTTCTCCCATTTTGAAAACCTCCCCATTCTTGCATGTTATTTTCATGTCATCTATGCATGGTTATGTGATTTTGAGGTTGTATTATAAATATTATTTGAAGCAAGGTTTGAAAATTTCCATGATGTATATGTTGCATTTTGCATATGATGCATATATTTTTTTTTCGTAGAGCCTAGTTTATCACATTCGGGGTTGCATGTTTCAAAGGGGTAGATATTGTAAGGCCTTACATGATGGAAGGAGAAAAGTGCCTATGCAATGAAATCGGTAAATTTTCTAAGCATCAGTGGGTTATACGAAGGGGACTATGGGCCGTAAGTGGTCCCACAGGTGGTAGCATGTGCTCATGGAATGATTGCTAGACTTAGTGAAAACATTGGTTTCTAAAGTTGGGTATACGTGATACTAGACACTGTACATTAACCAATAAGCCGTAATGATACAAGTCAGATCGTACTAAGATCATTCACTAGGAATCAAGCTCGAGAACTTCAAAGGATGAAAGGCCTATTCATGATGTTAGAGGTTCTTGATTTTGTATTGAAGACAAAGGAAGAGTTATAAGCCTTAAAGATAACTTGTTGAAGTGAAGGCGATGCAGGAGAAGTAGCAGTCAAACTTGGCGATGGTGGCAAGTTTGACAATCCAATGACTTGATTCAATGATAGCTTGGGAGACTACCTAATGTTCCATAAAGTCCAAGATTTAGAGAGGTAATCCTGTGGTGAATTAGAGTCCATTCGGTCATCCACCGAATGAAGAAGACGACGGTCACTTTGACTGTTGTTTGGTCATTTGGCCATTTGTGGTAATTTTATAATAGCTTTATCTAAGACTATAAATAGCTCATAGTTTCTCATTTCTGGGTAGACTATTTTTAATGTTGATGAATAATACTGCTTGTGTAAGTTTGAGAGCTTAGTACAAGCCTTGACTGAACTTTGTTTTAAAATGGGGGTTGCCTGGGAATTCAATTTCTCTTGAAGTCTTCATAAAAGGTAGGTGATATCATAGGATTAATTGAGTGAGGTCCTAAAGTTTAAGATACCTTTTGATTGTTCTTGTTTGCTACTTTTGTATCTATTTATTTATTCTTTACTTTCTTATCTTTTGATTTCACATATTATCTAGTTTCTGTATTTTGTATTAGATCATTTGGTAGCAGAGCAAGGCTTACATTCGTTCCTATGATTCTAGCCTTGGGTTTTTGCTAAAAAAGAAAAGAGATCAAAAACATTTTTAAGAAAATCCCAAAAATATTTTGTTGATTTGAGTCTTGTTTGGAGTTTCTAATGTTAGAATCATGTTCTATAAAATTAATTGAGTCTTAGGATGAGATTTGGTGAACTATGGAGTGATATTGAAGATTTCACCATTCACTGATAGAAGAAACATGAATAAGAAGAAAAAAGTGGGTCTTGAGATTTTAAATCTATTAGGAATAGAAGTCTAAAAAGTATGGGGTTTGTTCTCTACATCAAGGATAACTTAAATCTCAAATTTTATAAAATTCTGAGCCAAAAGTTTCAAGGGTTTTAATTTGAATCTTCATATTATTCATATCATTCTCGAGAAACATTCAAATATTCAAGAGGAAAAATCTTCCCAAAAGGGTTGTTGAACCAAAAATTGCAAGAAGAGAAGGAATAATTGTGTTTGTCATGTTGGAATTTACCAAAAGGTGCAATTCCTAGGTCAATACAATACATGGGGACACAAAAAGGTAAAAGTTAGGGTCTTCAAGGCTGCAACAGTCCAAAAAGGGCGATCAAAGTCAAGCCTGAATGACCCTTTCGGCGATGCGCCAAATAGTGCCTGAGTCCTCCTAATCCTACTCCAATTACTATAACTTTAGGTGGTCAAAAGCGGGGAATTTGGTGCTATAGTGAAGTATTTCAGTGGTTAAATTGATAGTTCATGATCTGAAATTCAATTTTGACTTTTGAAACACCGAAATTGGAGCTCCAAAGCTCAGAAAATCTCCGTTTCTAAATTCTTAGTTTCTTTTCTATTCTTTATCGTCCATTTCAAGATTCGTAAGCTAATTTTAACCTTGTAATTTACATACTTCTTGATTATTGGTTTTTGAATCCTTTTCTTTGTTAGTTCCATTTTCTTTTGTGCTTTTATTCATTATATTTTGTAGTCAACTTTTTTATTAAAGTCTGATTGCTTTAATCTAGTCATACATTCTTCTCGAAACAAGAATTCACTCTGTCCAAGAGTAGAAATTGATACCTTGTGAAGCACTTAGTATAAAAAATCTTCAACCTTAGTCTATCCAATTCGAGAGGCAATCTAAGATGTGTAAGCAGAAGTGATTACAATGTTATTTGACTAACGCTAACATTGTTTCTTGTTTTGTTGAGTGTTATTTTAATAGGTACAATTGCAAATGGAAAAGAAATTCCATGACCTACCAGAGAGAGTTGCTTTGGATGCTATAATGGAAGTGGTTACAAATATGCATTGGAGAATGGAAGCCATAGAGGGTCATGTATCCACCATTTAGGGTACTGCATCTACTATGCATGGTAGAATGATCAATGTAGAGGGCCGACTTAACTCTATAAATACCACTCCATAGATTACCTATCGAGCTTCAACAAGTTGTCCTAACCATCCTTCTTCTCCCTCTATGACTCCTCAAGAAGTTCCACTAAAACCCTTATAGACTGTACCAAGCACCATTAAACCAAAGTCACCCTCCCAAGAACCAAAATCCCAACATCAATCAATTCAAGTCAATGAAGTGAGGGATAAAGAGTACAAAGAAGGGTATGAAGGTGATGGTGAATAGGTTCCATGGAGTGATGTCCAAAGGAATGCCTAGAAGACAAATGGATTATAGGGGTCGAAGAGGTAGATTTTGTCTAGTTCCACATGGAAGAAGAACTTATGTAAACTTACCTTAAGATTTCATAGAAGAAAAGGTAACCAACAATTCGACTTTCCAAGAGAACCTCATAATATTGACAAAGGAGGAAATATAGGTTGAGATGTAGTGATCAATTCTATAAAGACTAGTCTCCCAACTTTCAAAGGGCAATGCAATCCCAATGCTTATCTAGAATGGGAGTCACTTTGTGAAAGGATCTTTCAAGTTAATGATTTAACTGAGGTTAAGAAGAGTTATATACAATTGCTCAATTTGAAGTATATGTGACTACATGGCAGGGCTAAATGAAGAGGCACCATCTAGTTCTCCAAGGAGGACTACCACTAAAATGGACTAATTTGAAAGCTCTTATGAGAGTTAAATATGTACCAGAAAGGTAAAGAAAAGATTTGCTTGTATAATTATATAGTTTGATGTAAGAAAACAAGAGTGTAGTGGCTTACTACGATGAGTTCAAACATTTGGTCTTTAAGCTAGAGTACAATGAGAATGAAGAGCATGCCTCATATGCTTCAAGTTAGGATTAAACAAAGAGATCTCCTCTAAGATGGAGATCCATACTTTTGCTGGTTTGAATGACATCTTTGAAGTGGCCCAAGAGATAGAGAGGAAACTCTAGTAAGAAAAGTGTCTAAGTACAAGGGTATGTCATCTTCAACTTATAGGAGTAAGAACAAGGAAAAAGCCCAAATGCCTTTAGGATGGATCAAAGGTAAGGATCTTAAGAAGCCTTATGAGAAGAAACCCAATGAAGGCAATGCTCCAAAGTATCCACTGAGAGGAGATAACAAAGAACCTATCAAGTACCCTAAAGGAATTCAATGTAACAAGCGTAAAAGATGGGGTAAATAATGCGGGAGTATCCTAATTAGTTGTGTTTCCTAGTCCAAAGAGGATAGTTGTACCTTGGTGAAGAGGTGGATCAAGAAGAAGGATGTGAAGATGAGCTCCATGATGAAAATGAGTCTGATGATGATGATGGTGAGGAACAAGATACATATGAAGGGAGAGATGTAGCCAGTCATAATGGATTGATAAGGAAAAATCCTATAGAAGATGCTTGGCTTCAAGAAGGAGAGTTCACCTTGCCCAGGTATGTGGTGAGGCGAGTCATGATTAGCAAGGCCATGGAAAATCCTAGTCAAAGACAAAGTATCTTCTATTCCAAGTGCCTCATCAAAGGTAATGCATGTTCCATGATCATATATAGTGGAAGTTGTGCCAATATTACTAGCACCACATTAGTGGAATTCTTGAAACTCCCTACCACTAAGCATGCTACACCTTACAAACTTCAATATTTGAGTGAGTGTGGAGAATTGAGATTGCAAGGACAAACGTTGATCAAATTTCATATTATGAAATATCAAGATGATATCTCATGTGATCTAGTTCCAATGCACGTTTGTCATGTACTAATCGGAAGACCTTGGCAATATGACCATGCAACCAAGCATGATGGTAGATCCAACAAGTATTCACTTAGGTTGGATAGTCATAAGTATGTCCTTCATACTATGTCACTCTCACAAGTAAATGTAGTGTATCAAAAAATGAATGAATTGAGGGAGAAAAAGAAGAGCAAAGAGAAACATGTGGAAATTGAGGATGAAGAGCGAGAGGAAAAGAGAAAATGAGGGGAAAGACTAAGGTGATGTTGGCTAGGTGCAAGGAGATAATAAAGGAAGATGAAGCCAAAAGATCGTTGATCCTCATCACATATAGGGATCATATGTTACATACTAACCAATCTCTTTCTTCACCATTTCATTTCCTTTCTTTTGCAGGAATATGAGGTTGTCTTCCCAAAAGTTCTTTCCAGTGGATTATATCTACTTAGAGGAATTGAGCATCAAATTGACCTCATACCATTATCTCTATTGCCGAACAAATTGGCTTACCAAAGCAATCTAGAGGGCACCAAAAAGCTTCAAGCAAGGTGAGCAGCTCCTCAACAAAGGTTATGTGAGAAAAGTATGAGTCTGTGTGCCATTAAGATAATCTTGGCTTGAAAGAAGTATGGAACATGGCCATTATATGTGGATTGTCAAGCCATCTACAAAATCATGGTAAAGTATCATCATCCTCTCCCTTGATTAGATGATATGCTTGATGAACGCAATGGTTCTTGTGTGTTTTCAAAGAATGATCTTAGGGTGGTTATCATCAAATCTTGATACACCTCGATGATGAATGGAAAATCGCATTCAAGACTATGTTTGGTCTATATGAATAGGTGGTGATGCTTTTATTGTCTCACTAATGCTCCTAGTACTATTTTGTGACTCATGAACCAAGTGATGAAACCCTTCATTGAAAGTTTATTATTATCTGATACAATTAAGCTTGCCTCAAGGCCACTCACTTGGATCTAATCGAGTGAGATTCATGGGTCCCAAGGATTAGTCATTCAATTAGAGGTCCATGAGCATGTTTTGATACTAAAGAAGGGATTTAATGGTTGGAAAATTACTTGGAGAAATGACAGCAAGATAGGGTGAAGGCACTGCCAGAATAAGCGATGCGATGTACATTCGGTGATCTACCAAATGGATCAATGATGTCCATTTGGTCCCCCAAACTTGACAGAACTAGAGCATTAAGGCAGGATTCATTTGGCGATTGGAGGCAAGATCGATGATCCACTCAATGTATTTGGGGATGGCTAGTGGGTCCACCATATATAAAAGAATGCTTGATTCTTAGAGTCATGATGATTTGGCAAAGGGAAGACAATTCGATGATGCATTAAATTAAGAAGGCGATGGTCACTTTAAGCGCCGTTAGGTTATTTCGACCATTTTGGCAATTTTTGTAATAGATTTACCTAAGATTATAAATAGCTCATAGTTGCTCTTATAGGTGGACTATTTTGTATATTGATGAACAAAACTCCTTGTGTAAGTTTGAGAGCTTAATATAAGCTTTGGTTGAATTTTGTTTAGAAACTGGGGTTGCTTGGGAATCTAATTTCCCTTGAGGTCTTTGCAAGAGATTGGTGCTTGTTGTGTATTAATTGATTGAGGTATTCAAGTTTAATATACTATTTGGTTGCTTTTGATTTTCCTTCATGTGTCAATCAATCTATCTATAAATTGAGGTCTTTAGGTCTAATATACCTTTAGGTTTCTTTTGATTTCCTTTTTGTGTCAATCTATCTATATTATTTTCTTGGATTTTTTATTTTGTATTTTGTATTTCATCATTTGGTATTAGAGTAAGACTTAGATTCCTTCCTGCAATTCTGTCTTTGGTTGTTACTACAAGTAAAACGAGGCCAAAAATGTTTTTGAAAAATTACAAGAATATTTTGTTGATTTGAGTCTTGCTTGAAGTTTCTAATGTTAGATTTTTGTTCTCTATAAAGTGAGTCCTAGAGTGAATTTTGGTGATGCTTAGAGTGATATTGAAGATTCCACCATTAATTGATTGAAGAAACTTGAAGAAGAAGAAAATGGGTCTTGAGATTTGAAGAAAGTTATGGGGAACTGCAGTCTAATAAGTATTGGTTTTTGTTCTCTACATCAAGGAGAGCATAAATCACAAATTTCATGAAATTTCAAGCAGAAAATTTCAAGGGTTTTAATATGGATATTCAAATATTCAAGAGGAAGAATCTTCCAGAAAGAGGTGTTGATCCAAAAAGTGCATGAATAGAAGGAATAACTGTGTGGGGATATTTGAAATTACAAAAAAGGGCAAGTACTCGGTCAATACAATATAAGAGGCCCAAAATAATGTCAAATTTGGGGTCTTCAAACATGCAAAAGTGCAAAAAAGGTGGTCAACATCGTGCCCGAAGGACCTGTTTTGCGACATGCCAAATAATACCTGAGCTGCCTAATCCTACTCGTAACCTTTAGTGGTCAAAATTGGGGAATGTGGCAGTCCGCCAAAGTGTTTCAGTGGTAAATTTAATAGTTTACGCGTTGAACTTCAATTTGACTTTTGAAACACCGGAATCAGAGCTTCGAAGCTCGACCAACCTTAGGTTCTAAATTCTTAGTTTCTTTGTTTTTAATTTCATTGGTTTCAAGATTCCTACACTAATTTTCAACTCGTGATTTACTTGTTGATTATTGGTTCTTGTACCCTCTTCTTTGATAAGTGTCATTTTTTTTATGCTGTTATTTATTTTATTTCATAGTTAACGTCTTGATTCAAGTTTCTTTGCTTCAATCAAGTCATCCATTCTTCTTGAAAAAAGAATCCACTCCACCCAAGAGTAGAAATTGATACATTTTGAACCATTTAGTATAAATAATCTTCAACATTAGTTGAGCCAATTTCTAAGGCAATCAAAGGTGTGTAAACATAAGTGATTGCTAGGTTATTTCACTAATGCTAATCTTGTTTGTTGTTTTTGTTGAGCGTTACTTCAATAGGTCCAATGGCAAGTGGTAATGAAACTCCACCACCCACCGGACAAGTTACTATAATGAAAGTGATTACCAATATGAGTTGGAGAGAGGAAGCCATGGAGGGCCATGTATCCACCATTCAAGGTAGTATTTCAGCTATAGATTGTAGAATAATCAATGTAGAGGGTCGACTTAACACTACAAATACCACTCTAAAAACTACCTATCAAGCTTCAACAAATGGTCCTAACTGTCCTTCTTCTCCTATTATAACTCCTTTAACCATCCATCAATTATTCAGTTAAACGTTCATGAACCCCAACACCAATACCCACAATACCATACCACGACATAACCAAACTAAAGAAGTTCCAGCAAACCCATATAGACCATAAGAAGCACCAGTAAACCAAAATCCACCCTTCTAAGCACTCTAAACCCAACAACAACCAATCTATGTCGAGAAAGTGAGAGATGAAGATTACCAAGAGGGGTATGAAGGTGAATGTAAGGAGGCACCATCAAATGATGTCCAAAGACATGTGTAGAGAGGACAAATGGATCATTGAGGTCATAGAGGTAGATTTGGTCCGGTTCCACATAGAAGAAGACCTTATGTGAACCAACTCAAGATTTTGGAGAAGAGCAATGTAACCAATATTTCAAACTTCAAAGAGGTCAACCAAAAATTGACTAATGTAGAAATAGAGGTTGAGATGTAGGAATAAACTCTATAAAGACAAGTCTCTTATCTTCTAAAGGAGAATGTAGTCCCAATGCTTATCTAGATTAGAAGTCACTTTGAGAGAGGATCTTTCAAGTTAATGATTTGACCAAGGTCAAGATGAGTTGCTTTGGTATTACTGAGTTTGAATGTTATGTAATTACATGGTGGTAATATATGAAGAGATACCAATTATTTCTCCAAGGAGGACTACAACCAACATGGACTAATTTGAAACCCCTTATAAGAGTCAAGTATGTAATGGAAAAGGTATCGATAAGAGTTGCTTGCCAAATTATACAATTTGAGGCAAGGAAACAAGAGTCTTTTGGCTTAGTACGATGAGTTCCAAAATTTGATCTTGAAGCTAGAGTACAATGAGAATGAAGAGGATGTCATCATATACTTCAAGGTAGGATTCAACAGAACAAGTCACCTCTAAGATGACAATTCACAAGTTTACTAGTTTGAACGACCTCTTTGAAGCGGCCCATGAGATAGAAAGGGTACTCAAGGAAGAAAAGTCATTGAAGTACAAAGGTATGTCATATACAAATTCTTGGAGTAAGAACAAGGAAAAATTTGAAACGTCTTTGGGTTGGAATAAAGGAAAGGATCTTAAGAAGTCTTATGAGAAGAAAGCCATTGAAGGCAATGCTTCAAAGTATTCACCAAGAGAAGCAGGCAATAAGAACTAAGTGCCTAAGGGAATTCAATCTCACATGTGTAAAGGATTGGGTCACGTGATGCGGGAGTGTCCTAATCAGTTGAATGTCCTAGTCCAAGGAGGATAGTTGGACCTTGGTGAAGAGATGGATCAAGAAGAAGGTTGTGAAGATCCCTAAGATGAAAATAAGTTTGATGATGATAATGATGGTGAGGAACAAGATCTATGTCAAGGAAGAGATGTAGCTACTTTTAATGGGTTGATGAGGAAAAATCCAATGGAAGATACTTGGCCTCAAGAAGGAGAGTTCATCGTGCCAATGTATATAGTAAGGCGAGTCATGATTAGCAAGGCCATGGATGATTCGAGTAAAAGAGAAAATCTTTTCCATTCCAAGTGCTCATCAATGATAATGTATGTTCCTTGATCATTGATAGTCGATATGGTGCTAATGTTGCATGCACCACATTAGAGGAATTCTTAAAACTCTCTGCCACTAAACATACTATGCCATACAAACTTCAATGGTTGAGTGAATGTAGAGAATTGAGTGTGCAAAGAGAAATGTTGATCAAATTGCAAAATGCGTTGAAGTCACCATCCTCAACTTTGGACTCAATCAAGACACAAAATAGTGAATCTGCTCCTTAATGACCTGAAGTCACAATCCTCAACTTTGGCCTCAATCCCCACACAAAATAGTGATTCTGCTCCTCATCGATCAGTAAAATAGTTGTAGCATACCAGGAGAGCTCCTCGAATCTAGATTCATACTAAGACATTGTCATTTGCCACTACTTCAATCGAACAAAATGATTCCCCTCTTCTATCCTTAAAACTCTAAGGCATAAACCGAGCCATGAAGGCCTCGGTAAATTCTGTTTAAGTCACCTATTTTGCAGCTGCTAGTCTGGTGTCTCTATATGTTTGCCACTATAGTCTAGTAGCCCTATCTTGTTGGTACATAGTGAACTCTGCACCTTGAGAATCCAATAGTCTCAAGGATTGCAATCGCTCCATGGACATTGTTAAAAACTCATGTAAATCCTCTCTTGTTGCTCCTAAAAACCTCAGCAAAGTCAATATCAAAAAATGTCCTAGTAGTATCCACTGATTCTGAAAAGACATGACTACCTCTGGATGCTGGAGCTTCTAGAGTGGCAGGCTCTATTGGTGACTGGACTAGAGGAGCTGTGGATGGTTTCTCACCCTGTTGTAAAGGTCTAAGTGCCTCTATAAAGTTGAAGAAATTGCTTTTTGACCATCATAGGTTCGGAGGTAAGGTTTATGCCCTCCTTCTTGTAAAATTTTCTTTTATATCCAGAATAAGGCTTGGGGGTGTGCGACTCAACTCCTGATCGTCCAAAGGAGTGGGGACCCTTTGGCATAGATATGTTCCCTATAAAAAAAGTGTTACTATAAGCTATCCAATAATCACCTACACTTCAAATCCACAAAGGCAGTTGAGGGTACGAGTTCCTTTGACTGCGGTAGAGCTGGGGAATCTGATCTCTGCTCAATGGGCTCTAGAGGCTACTACCTATCTGGAACTAATGAGGTAGTCATACCCCTACCCAAATTCTATCCTCTAAGCAACATATCTATGGAAAAATGAACCAAATCAAATTCTAGGAAATCGATGGACCATTGATAATATCACATGAAGGAATCAATAACACAAGAAGTTTCTTGAACATGTTGTAGCCACCTGGAGATAAGTTATAGATGTCTCCACACCCATATGCAGACTTTACTAGAAGATAACTCTATAAAAATAAGACTAGAGAACCCTAAGCTTTAATACAAACTTGTCACAACCCGATTTTCCAATCATGATGGAACCTATTAGATCCCGCCTATAGGCCATCCAACCTAACCCATAAAAGCTATTGTGAATCTCTAGAAAAATAATATTATTCATATATGCATAATCTAAATACAACCTACCCAGAACCTAGAAATCATCTATGTAGAGCTACGATACACTCAAGCACATACACATATATATAAACATAGTAATAATTTACATAGTAAAGAGGAAGTATAGTATACAGGGCTAATGTCTGAATACAAATGTCCACCAAACAAAAGGAGATTGCAAAGAATCTAGAGTTGTTGGTGCTCACCAAATATCTCCTGAATTTTCTAGGAATCGCCAACTCACGATTGCGGCTACTACCTAGAACTACACCATGGGAAGATGTAGAAATATAGGGGTGAATACCAGTAATAAGCACCTAATAGTTCATATGACCCTGCGTATGAGGAGTATGAAAGATGAAAGAAGGAAAGCCTAGGAAAATTTGGACTATTAGCTTTTTACAAAGGGGTTTAAGGGTCATAAGTTGAAGTACAACCCATATGTGGGTTCGTAGAACCTGGATAGACTTGGTAAAAATTGGGATATTTCAGGGGTTCAATCTATGACTTTTCAAATGACCTGTAGAGTCTTCTATGAGTCGTAGACTTCATTTTAGAATATGAATCAGAGAACAATATCTGAAAGTTAGGAAAAAGTCCATCAGATGAAACCCCTATCTACAGCCCATAGAATGTTCTACAGCTCGTAAACAAGGTCTCGTAGGACATACTGGCATATTTTAAAGGGGAAAAATTTACTTTTCCTCTTTCCCTAAGTCTGAGATAAGTCATTTAAGGGGCTCAAATGACCCCTTTCCAACCTTTTACACCATTCACACCCTCACTTCAATTCATTTCCCAAAAACCCTGTCTCAAAACTCTCTCAGCTCTCTCCAGGAATTCAAGTGTGAGGACAAGCTAGGGTTTCAAATCTTCTACATCCAAATTAAGTTTCCTCTACCACAATCACATCAAGGTATATGGGTTTAATTATGAGAACCTTCCTTCCCACAAATCCATCCATTTTCTCCTCCAACTACATGAAATTTATGGATCCTTATGGGTATTTTAGAACTCTTGCATATGGTGTTATTTTTATGCATTGCACACATAACTTCCATTTGAATTCTTCAAGTAATGATTTTATAATGCTTAAATACCATGGGGTTTGACATTGCGATGGATTTTATTATATTAAACTTATGGACTCTATGATGCTATGAAAAACTATGAAAGAACTTGTGAGTTTTAGTTTCACTTCATGATTACCAAAATGAGATTTTTACTACAATGATGGTGTGTTGATTTATGATTTGATTTTACTCCTTTTGTGTCTAATACTTTTGAATTGCATGATTTTGAGCATATGTACATATACCCACCATGTTTGACTAAACTTGCATGACAAAGATCCTTATGTTGAAGAAAAATGATTGCATGAATTTATACAAGCATGTGATGATAATTGTGGACTCCTAAGCATGCATTGAACTCATGAAACGTTCCTATTATTTGTCAGTAAAATATTGAGCCCTTATACTATATTATACCCTCTGTGAGCGAATAAGGTCAATGATGGGGTCTATCATAAT
>JAOTQJ010044268.1:0-14940 GCA_025642045.1 Solanum sejunctum
TTGGGTCTAGTAAGGGACTTGAAAAGTATGTTAATTTCTAGCTTCAATTATGTAAATTAAAGCTTGTGGGTGTGTTAGGGGTGTGTTAAATGGAAGGTAAACCATGAAAACAGGGTTGATTGTTAGCTTCAATTGTTAATTTGAAATTTGGGGTTGAATGGGTACAAGCTTGCATACGAGGATATATTGATTTATAGTTATGCGTTTATGTTTATTTGTCATGAAAATAGTCCTTATGGGGTGAAAGAAGTGTTGGGAAAGTATGTGAATGTATACATGAGGGTTCGCTCGAATTGGAGCCCCATGGGATATGTAATGTTGTTTTTTAACGTTGGGGGTTTGCGTTGGGCGTTGAAGTGATGTATTATAGTTCTTGGAGTATATAGGAAGGCTTGAATATGGTAGATGTGTATCTATATGTATGCTGGCCTGTTTTATAAAAGTTGTGCCATAATAGCTTTGTGTGGTATTTTTAATGTTGTGATGGCATTGGAGAGGGATTATTGATGTTGTAGGTTGTTGTTGTTGTTGTTGTTATTGTTGATTGATTATTTGAGCCGAGTTGAATTCTTAGGTCAGCGTATTTTAAGGAGAGATGCTGCCAAAAATTTTATGAAATTTGAAACAAAAAGTTAGGATTTAAGACCCGATATGGTTTTTAATCGTTGGTGTTATTGTATTTTGTGTAGACATTGGGCATCTGGAGCATAAATTGGATTGGTATTGCTTTGGAATTAGTTGGAGAAAGAAATCGAGGTATGTAAAGATTTATACCTCTTGGCATGAATTAGTTAAGCTTAGTCAACGTCATACGTTTGAAAAATCCCTTTTCCTTCACAATTTGGGTCCAAATACCTCCTATGTTCACTCCTTGGTACTTTTATAAAAATTATATTTATATTTTTACTATTGGGTATGTAGATCCCGCAAGTTGTAAAAGTTTGAAATTGTTTAGTATGTTGAAAGAATGTATTTTATTGGAGGGTGCAAATGCCCATAACTTTCAACGAAATGCCTAAATGGTATCTATGTTCATTCCATGCCACAATTATTCTAAGTTAACTTTATCTTTAACTTTTGAGTCTTTAAAATCCATGAATGGTGTTCGTTTGACCGAAAGTTAAATAGTTTGGAAAACTATAGGTCCAAATTGTTCCGGAATTACTAACGCGTACAACTTTCCATAGAAATTTTAAATCACTTTAAAAAAATTATTTTGGAGCATATTCTAGTAATGCGCCTGATGGGAATTAAGTAAATTCCTTTGAAATCACCTTTATGTGTAAATTTGAGTAACCTTGACAAAATTCATAAATGAATAATTTCTTGATTTCAAAAAAAAATATATGAATATTTTGCATATCACTAAGCTTATGGAACTAGTTTTTATGGATGTGAGTCTCACGACTCTATTCGTTCTATTATGGTTTTGTTCTCTGGTTCCCGGGCTAGTTATTATCGTGTGTATGCATAAATATATATATGTATGTATGTATATTTCAAAGTAGGTTGGATAAGGCGGGTCGGTTTGCCCATGGTACGACTTTGCTTAGTTTGGAGACATATGGAGCTGGGCTTGGGATGTGTTGGCATCATGATGTGTGGGTGTTGGGCCTCGTTCGCCCTGGCTCATGTGAGTGCTTGGCCGTTGTTCGCCTCGGCTCACTTATCGGGCATGATGACCTTCACACATTACTATACGTGAGTGATTGGCCACTGTTCGCCTCGGTTCACCTAATCTATGACGTGAGTGCTAGGCCGCTGTTTGCCTCAGATCACTTATGCTACAGTTGGGACTTGTGTTTGAGATTTCGAGAATTTTAAATTTCTAGTGTTATGTTGTGGTATGACGCGAGTTTGGAGGTCACAATCGTTCCCATCCAGTATGCATTATTTTGACATTTTAAATGAAGAATTATTTTGATGTTTGCATGCAGGTTTGACTCATCTATTTTATTGGAATTATTACTCTCATTTATATTTCGTACTTTCTGCTTTACATATTCGGTACGTATTTGATACTAACCCCTTTTTTTGAGGGCTATGTTTCATGCCCGCAGATACTGACGCATAGGCTAGAGAGCCACTTTCTTAGGACCTCTGTTTACCATTGAAGTGCTCCCTTTGCCTCAAGAGCACATTTTTGGTATATATATGTACATTCATTTTCTATATTTTGCATTTATGTATATTCAAGGTTATGACGTGGCCCTGTCCCATCTTATGATTCAGTTCGTATGTGTAGAGATCTGTGGATACATGTGGGTGTCGGATATTGCATGTGGTATGACTACGTATGTATGATACATTTATTGGACGGTTCTACCGCAGTGGTGATCTTGTCGGCCCGCATATATGTGTGTATTGATGTTTGCTGTATGCTGAGGTTGCTGTTTGCAGGTTTGGTTAGGCAGTAAAACAGAGGAAACTCTGCCGAAATTTTGATAGATTCTTTAGCTATTATAGTTGGAAATCCAGTTTAATGTTTGTCTGGGTGCCCAATCGGCACTAATCACGGTTCCTGGGTTGGGCCGTGATAACACATATGTTGGAAGTGACCTTAATTGATTATAAGACCATACGAGCTATAACATAAAATTCAATGTACCTCCTATATTGAGAAAGAAGAGGCTACTTTGCCAAGGTAGACTCTGTGATGGTACATTCATTCATTCGTTAACATTAGGGCTATATGTGGATCTACTAGCCTAGCCTACAAGACAACATATGGTGGCATATAGTTATGAGACTAGGAGCTTCTACTGGGAACCTCTTAAGTCGAGTTCCCATGCTAAGCTTCATTTGTTACTAATTCAAGTCCCATGGAATAAAAATAATAAATTAAAGTAATCATTCATAAACTTTAATTTCAATACCATCAATGGAACTCATAGAATAGCTCATAAATCTTTAATGATTCAAAATGTGAGAATTGTCATTATCACATGGGGAATCTATTATTTAGGAAAGAAAACATTTCACCAACCATTCATTTAGTCATAAAATGACTTATATGATCAAATACATAACGTTTATAAACCTGTAGTAGGAACTCTTATCATTCAAGTCATATTTTATCATAATATAAGTAAATTTAATGGGTTTATCATCAATTTGTCTTTAAAATATATAATGCATCAATTAAAGCAGTAGTCAAGCAACTCACCATGAAATTTTAAAATACTAGATAACATGACATAGAAATACTTTGGAAATCATCAATCTCTTACAATTGAATATTTATTTGTAAATAAATTAAAATAAGTCATAGAGCAGTAAGTAAATCTCAATACATGCATTTGAAGCAAAGCCATGAACATCCATGAGTTTACATAAATAAAATGTGGAGATTTAGTTGAAAAATACTTGGGCTCCATAAGTGAAAGATAACCATGGATGAAATCCACATACCTTTGATGGAAACTTTAGAAGAAATTCGGACTCAGAGAAGAAAATCTTAAAATCCTAGTCAAAACCTTCAATGGAAGCCTTGATTGAGAGACTTTGAGAAATTTGAGTGCCTTAGGAGTTAGAATGGAATGAGAGTGTATTGAGAGGGGTTGGGAGGGTTTTGGGTAGATTTAGGCTTAAAACAAATCTAGTATAATGATTCTTACAGCTATTCGAGCCTGTATCCCAAATTAGGGCACAATCCAATACTTAGATCGATACAAAACGGCTCAACAACAAATGATATTTCTTTATGAAAACTAAAGAATAGACAACAGGTTATACAACATATTTACCTCAAGTAGAACTCAACTGGCATGTTTCGATATTACCACAACAATCATCTCGAAAAGCCACATAGAATGGACTCAAATTTCATTGAAATCCGATCTAAAATGATTGAGTAATCAATTTTTGAAGTTTTTGATAAATACACTTCATACACAATAGCAAAAATAGTAAAATTACCTCAAATGACATGCCAAACACAATTTTCAACACTTTCATGATGTTACCCTCAAAATTTTGTGCAAGTTATCCTTTCGAATAACTAAATTTGGCCATGAAATGATCAAATTTTTGCTATTTCAATATTTTCTCTTTTCTCATCGTCAAATCTAAAATTTAACAATCAGTGTCGTCTCACTTTTCTCTCTGCGATATCGATGAGCAATGCCCCATGATCGCAAAGTACATCACAAATGATCTCCGCGAACGTGAGAGGTCCTTACTGACCTCCGCGGATGTAGTCGGCTAGCCCGCAATCGCATAACTCTAAGCAGTTGGCTGCCATGAATGACTAAGGGCCCCATGATCATGGCGCATTATGGCTACACCAAATATCAACCAAGATGTAACGAGATGTTCAGAACTCGTTCGGAACCTCGTATATGTAAATGAACTATGTAATCCTACTAAAATCAATATTTTGAATCCAATGGCACAATCAAAATTCTCACATAAGGTTGTTACAATCAAATGGGTTTCTACTTCCTAAAGCCAAATTTAAATTTTTACTGAGGGGCACAAAATGAATCCGAAAGCTTTTTGATTCGAATAAAATATCATTCTACACTAAACTAGACCTTCTAGAGCTAATCGTGCTGTCAGTATTTTTGCTCGGATATGTTTTTCAAAAATATTAATTAGAGTCAACTATTAGCCTATTCTAGAGGCTAAAATGCAAAATTCAGTATAAACTAACACTGAAAACCTTGTTATTCAAATCGATCATGTGTCTAGCCTAATTAATTTGGTTATTCTGGAGCTAATGGAGTTGTCAGAACTTCATTCTGAGGCTATTTACCTAGACTTTACTGCAAAGCTCATTTTTAAACTTTAAGGAGCCCTTCTAATATGAAAATTGCACATCTTCCAATCGAACCACCAAGCGATCAAACTATCAGTATCAACAAGCCATGAATAACTTGGGGTCGCTATAGGAATGCTCTAACCGATGCAAAAGATGCAAAAACACAAAAATTTCCTAGAGGGTCTACTAAAAACTGCATGAAAAACGATGGACTGCATCGCTTTTTTTGTCAAAATCGACGGAATAACACTGCAGTCCATTCCATCACTTTTTTGCTCGATGCTTTTAGAAAAGCAATGGACTGCATCGCTCTTCCTATTTCATCATTTTTTTAATAATTTTTTTTTTAAAAATAAAGTGATGGACGTATAGTCATTGTCTTTCGCAATTTAGAAAAAATATTTTTTAAAAAAAATTAAAAAAGCGATGGACATTGAGTCCTTGTCCGTCACTTTTTGTAGAAATTATTTTAAAAATATTTTAAAAAGTGGCAGAAATGGAGTCCTTGTCCATCGCCCTTTTAAAACATTAACTATAAAAAAATTTAAAAAATTGACGAACATAGGGTCCCTGTCTGTCACTTTTTTAAAAAAATTAATTAAAATTATTTTAAAAAAGCGACGGATATAGGAGCTCTGTCTATCACTTTTCTGGAAAATCTTTTGACGGACTTAGGGACCCTATTCGTCACTTTTTCTTCAATTTTTTTGATAGCAGAAAACTACAGTTTCTGCTGCCCACCTGCACTATAAAAGTAATTCAATATCACTCCAAAGAGACTATTCAACAACAACAACAAGTTCAACATACAAAATACATAATACTAATCAAAATTAAACATTAATAATGAATAAAATTTAATAGTTATAATGTTTTAAACTAACTTAAAGTTCATCAAAATAGTCTATAAGTGTCCAAAATATAACTAAAGTGTCCAAACATAGCTAAATTTTCCAAAATATAACTAAAATGAATGTGCGGACTATTCTTAACAAACTCATTATCATCACTTTCTTAATATTCGGGAGTGGAAAGACATGGGACTGGCCTACGGGTGAGGTTGGGCACTTGTTCTTTGATTTGCACAACTTTTTTTTGTTGCTCAATCCTCCTTGCCACAGAAGCTGCAAATGCACTTAAAAGTTATTCTATTTTCTGAGACATGGTAGCCAATTAAACCTAGTCAAGAGCCTCGGCTTGTCTAGACGATCCAATGCCTTCTATACCTGATTGAATTCGTTGTATGTCATTCCTAGATCCTATCCCATATATATATATATATATATATGGCTTTTGTGGCTCCCTCCAATTACTTTCTCAGTCCAAATTTGATCGGACAGTTCATATGTAAGTTGGATATTATCTCCAAGCTCACGAACATATCGCTCGTAGTCTTACTGCATATTACAAAAGTAATTCAGAGTTAGAATGGATATATATATATATAGCTCTGACTCATTATCCTTCTTTCTAATGTGATTTCTCTTGAAAATCTCATGCCAAAATAGAACCCGTCCCATTTCTTTCTAGTATAAATATTGATAATATAACTAATGAAATACTATTTAATAAAAATAATATTTAAGATTATGAATTTAAACTTTAAATTTAAAAATCTTACCATCTCATGAGAAATAGTCCCAACACTCTTTGCACCCCTGGGGTGCAACCAGTCACCCTTCAGACTCTTTCTAGCCTTTTTTGCTTGTCAGATAAAGCTTTGAATTTGTCAGTGTCCCAATATCGACGCAACTCTTCATATATGTGTGGTTGCAACCAATCCCTGGGCTTTCCATCATCCTGTAGTTTCTTGAGCCGGCTAGGTAGTCTTACGCTCGCTCTCCTCTCAAATGTGATCACAATGATCATATTGTACTTTTCATCTCAAGTACACATAATTTGGACAAATAATTTAAAAAGTGTTAGAGAATTAGTTAGAGAAAATATAACATAAATAATAAACTTAAAATAAATATGTAAACTAATATACGTTAAACTCATTAAATATGACCTGAATTTTGTTGGAATCTCTCCCTAAGAGTGTTAGGGCGCATTAAACAGCCTCCTAACATTCTCCTCTAAGGCCTTGGCAGTATCCTCCGATGGATGCTACCTGCAAGATATATAATAAATATATTAGTTCATGAATATTTAGTAATGTAGCAAAAAATAAATAAATAGAAGAACAAACTTATGAGACTCCATCAGTCACTATCGAAACTCTCCCAAGTTTGCCTCGCTGGCCAGGAACTAACCCTGTGACATCCGGTGTTGCCTCCGAAGCAGTAGCAAAAGCAGCTTAAGATGATGCTGATGAGTTAACGTGCTTATAACCTAGTAAAGGATCTGGTCTCTCGAAATATAGTAAGCTAAAACTTAAAGAAAGTTACTGACAGAAGACAAAATGCGTAAGTATTTTTACGTGAAAAAACTCCTCGCTCAAGGAAAGAACAACCATGACCTGTCACCATATGTTTTATCCAACCAAATTCACTAAAAAGCAAAATAAAGAAATGCAATACACCCGTTATTCCTCTACTTTCCCTTACTAAATAGCTTATACAACAAGCACAAGCAAAGAGCACCCAAAAGAACTATCTTAGTCTAAACCCACAAACCTTATGCAGTTAGACTAAAACACAACCAAGTCTTTAGACTACTACATTGTTTACAAGACATACAAAGCTGAAAACAAAATAACAATCAACACTGATCACATATTTTTATAACTTAGGTGTGATCTTATACTTTAGAACATGATACAACACTAACAAACCAGAGAACTATATAAATCTTCTATTAGGTCCCTTGTCTAGAGTAGTTGTATCTTCAAGCACAAGGAGCTAAGGAAGAATTTTTTAGCAGAAGAATATTCAATCTTTGTAATGATTGAAAAAATTATGTTTATTCCTTGGACAAGCTCCTTTTATACTATTGTGGATACACTGTAACTGGTCTTTCAGTACACTTCTGATAGACATCTCAGCGACCACAACAACTTTACAAGTTGTATCCCACGACTAACTTCACCAAAACTTGCTAATGATTTTCTGGTCCTTGACTCAGTTTATTAATCATCAAAATATAAAACACATAATGTACTTCATATAATTAATAATTTTTCCCTTTTTAATGATGAAAAACCATTTCCTAATGCCCCATTGAACAACTTGTTCCCCCTAGACTTATGCTCCCCCATACCTATTATTCCCCTTGAATATGATTACAATCTTTCCCTTTTTGGCATCATTAAAAGAAAAATAGTAAATAAAAATAAGATCACAAAAGTGAGTAAGCATAATATAATCAAAATCATAGAAAATAAAGAACAGGAACTAGACAAGATATACACAACCAGAAACCACTATCATCCCATTAAGCATTCCATTTATAATTATTCACAAACAAAAATATGAACTTTCCAGACTAGGGCCAAGACCATATCGTCAACAAATAGAAAAACTTCAAACATATGGACCAGAGATAAGGATAGGTAAAGAGGGGGAGGGGGTACAAAAGCAGGAAGCATAAGAATAGAGGACTTAGAGGCAAGGGACTGGATTAGCTTGGACATACTTGCACTATGGTCCCTATGTGAATCCAGAAGCTGCTGGGTGAGTGACTTAACCTCCTTGATCAGTTGGGCATTTACTTCCCTCAGCTCGATCACCTCAGCATATTCAAGTCCTCTACTAGATCCTTGGGCCACTTTAGGATTTAGCAAAACCAGCTTAGCATCCTTCTTAGCCAACGCAGAATTAGGTCCTTCACTTGATCCTTTAAGGTTTCATTCTGATCTACTAGATCAGACATAGGTGATTTCTTATCTCCTACCTTGAAGTCTCCATACTCATATTCCATTAATATTTTGTGGGATAAAGACTGCTTAATGTTCCCTGTGATTCCCCTCTCAGTACCACCCAACAACCTCAAAAACCCTATTGAGTAGAAAGTCATGTACCAGACCATGTTTCCCTTCTGCCATGTTAAACACTTTGGTTATGTGTTTCATCATTAAGTGTTGGTAGATTTATTTCTACCACGGTCCTCAATTTCTCCATTAGATATAAGTCTGCTATTGTGGCTATGGTCCTCTTCTCAGTCCTTTGCAATAGAACTTTATTAACAAATTCAAAATACAACTGATATTGCCCCTTGAGCAGTTTCTTAAAGACTGCTGACGGGTTTAAGTTTTTTAACTTTTCAGCCACTTTTAGGAAACCTTTCGAGGGGAATCTGTCAACTATGGTTCTGATCCCTGCCTTCTTCACCTACAAGATTTCACTCAGACCGTCCTTATCTAAACTAAAAGAAATATTCCTAACATTTGTTATAAATACCCCTTCTTCTTGAATTTGGATATTCAGGTAAAACTCTATCACCTCTCATTCATAAAGAAATGGCACTGGCCATTCGAACAGGTGCCCCCATCCCTGAAACTCAACTTCCTCAACAAGCTAACACATACCTGGGCTGTTGTTAGCCATAGGCTCAAACACTCTTCCACTAATACTTTTGTTCTTGACGTAAATTGATTCTCTGGTCCTCGGTGAGAATCTTTTTTGTTTTTCTCTTTTTTAACTGTGAACCTGTCAATCTTTTGTTTTTCTCCAACATCAACAACCTAATCCTGAGGTATGTCTTCTTCAACAAAAGTGGTCCTCATTTATATTTTCTTATATTCATGCTTTTGCTTACTTGCCTTCATCGTATCAGCTAATAACTTTTTTTCATTCTCCATGGTAGTATAAGTCTTGACGACGACACTACTTCCCTCACTCACCTTTTCTTTGCCTTTGTCCATTCTGACCTAGTCCCTAGTAGGAGCAGAATGGACTATAGGATTTTTCACCCTCTATGACAGTGGTCTACTATCTCCTCTTTATCTTCATCTTTTTTTCTTCTTCCTTAGAAATATTTACTGACCTAACTTCACTTACAGGCATTTGATCATAAATTGGCTTCCCTAAAGCTTAAGTAAGATCAGGACAAGTTGGTTCCTCCCTGACACTTTGGTTTCCATCCTTTAGACCTAACAAGTTTCTCATAAACCACTCAGGTCCCTCAACAAGAGTGTTGGAATCTGTCCCCTTGTCTTCTATGATGTCTCCCTCAAAATATTTCTCAGATAGGGAGGATAATGTATGGCCTAGGGGATATATGTTCCCTTGTTCCTCTGTAGTATTGAGAAAGGGTTCAATAGGGTTTTTATTAGGTAAATCACTGGAGGATTCAAACTCTGATGGTATAAAAGTAGAAGGAAGGAAAGCAGTTAGTGAGGAAGGGAAAGGTTTTTGAATCAGAGGTTGGAAGTCTTCTGATTTTGCTGAGACGTGAACAGGGGTCAATGGAGGAGTGTTGATATTGGGTGAGGAACTGGTGCCATGTTTAACACTCAATTATGAAGGAGAGTGTTCATGACTTCCAGAAATGATGACAATAGTGTTTAGCAAAAAGGAAAATGAAAGGACAAAGGAAGTGAAGAAAAGAAAACTTGATAATTTTTTAAGAAGGTGGACAAAATGACGGATGGTAATCATTTAAAAAGAGAGGGAAAAGAAGCGTCCAGTCCCTGATTGGTTGCAACTCTTTAAGGACTAGAATGAAATGAGGTCGACTCAAGGAAAAGCTGAATCAACATGGCAAGTCCTGAATATTGACATTAATAAAGTAAGAAATTATGAACAGAATACTAACCTGGTAATGAGTCAGGTCCCTGAGTGATTCTTTTCTAGTCTTGACCTTTAAGTCCTCTGAAATTATCAATTTTGCAAAGCTGCAAAGTACAAGATGACATTTAATCGATTGTGAATAATTTCTCAGATACCTGATTAGACCTTTTTAGCTATGAATATAAGAGAAAATCATAATCATTTTAATCCTTCATGCTTTTGTTTGATTAAACCGAACCTCAGCTTACTTATTTTGAACTGGTCCCTGCAAAGTGGCTTAGTGAAGATATCAACAATCTAATTCTCTATACTGCAAAACTTTATGCAACTATTTCCTTTCTTCATATGGTCCTTGAGAAAGTGATCTCTAACATCTATATGCTCTGTTCTTTATGGTGAACTGGATTTTTTGCCATATTTCAAGCATTTGTGTTATTACACATGAGAGGAATAGTGTTTGTTAATACTCTAAAATCTTCCAGTTGCTGCTTGATGTATAGTAATTGTGAACAACAAGAAGCTACAGCTATATACTTAGCCTTTGCAGTAGATAGTGCCACTGAATTTTGCTTCTTGGTCCCCCACGAGATCACTAATAATCAAAGAAAGTGTGTCATGCCAAAGGTGCTCTTTCTGTCAACCAGGTGCCCTACAAAATCAGTATCTGCATATTCAACTAAATCAAAATAGACACCAGTAGGATAATAAAGAGCCAAGCACTAACATCCTTTGAAATATCTGAGAATCCTTTTAGTAGCCTTCAAGTGTGATTCCTTTGTACAGGACTGGATCTAGCATATATACTAGCATTGAAAACTATATTAGGTCTGCTGGCAGTCAAGTATAATAGTGACCCAATGATTCCTTTATGCATGGTTGCATTCACCAAGTTACCAGCTTCATCAATATCTAGCTTAGCACTTGTCTCGATAGTAGTGTCAATGGGTTTAACATCTATCAGCTGGTACTTCTTACGCAGGTCCCTGATGTACTTATCTTGACTAATGAAAGTACCACCAAAAGTCTACTTAATTTGTAATCCGAGTAAGAACTTAACTCACCCATCATGCTCATCTCAGACTTCTTTCTCATCAGGTCCCCAAACTCTTGACAGAGAGAGTATATAGTGGCCCCAAAGATGATATCATCAACATACACTTGCATAATCAGCAAATTCTTTCCCCTATTTTTCAAGAAAAAAAGTGTTGTTAATTTTAGCTCTTTTGTATCCATGACCAAGTAAAAACCCAGACAACCTCTCATACTAGGCCCTTGGAGCTGACTTCAACCCATAAAATGCTTTATCCAGTTTCATGACATGATTAAGAAATTCTACATTTTCAAAATCTCATGGTTGCTTCACATAAACCTCTTTCTTAAGGTACCTATTCAAAAAGGCACTTTTAACATCCATTTGGAACAATTTGAATTCCATATATGTGGTAAAGACAATCAATATTCTGATAGCTTTCATTCTAGCAATTGGAGCAAATGTCTTATTATAATATGTCCCTTCTTCTTGATTGAATACCTGTACCACCAATCTAGATTTATTTCTGGTGATGATGTCATTTTCATAAAGCTTATTCCTGAACACCCATTTGGTCCCTATCACAGTTCTATCTAAAGGCTTGGGAACCATATATCATACCTTGCTTCTTTCAAACTAGAGAAATTCCTCCTATATAGAGTTTACCCAATCAGCATCCTTGAGAGCTTCCTTGACATTTTTGGGTTCTATGGAGGATATGAAGTATCACATAACATCAAATTTCTAGTCTTTGATCTGGTCTGAATTCCTAAGTCCAAAGGAGAGACTAGATTATCGATAGGATGAGATGATTGATGTTTCCATCTAGATGTCCTAGCAGTAGACTGACCCTAACTTCTAGAAATATCAGGTTTGTCTAGATCATCTTGTTGAGCAATATTATCATCATCATCATGATTACCACCATATGCCTCTGAATCCCTAATAGAAGCACCTGGTCCTTTTAAAGACTCTTCATTTTGATCACCATTTTTTGTTCTGTCTTCAGATTGTACAACTTCATCAATTGAAGGATCATTTATCAGGTTATCCTATTGAAGTTGGAGTATTCCATCTATGTCTGAGTCTTCACCATCATTGATGTTTTTTATTTCTCCTGACTCATCAAAGATGACATGCATACTCTCTTCAATGTAGAGGGTTCTTTTGTTGAGTAATCTATAAGCCTTGCTGCTAGTAGAGTACCCAACAAGCACACCCTCATCGCTTTTATAGTCGAATTTTCCAACTTTTTCCTTGCCATTTTTAAGCATAAAGCATCTACAACCAAAGGCTCTCAAGTAACTAATGTTAAGTTTTCTCCAAAACAAGAGTTCATAGGGAGTCTTGTTCTTTAGAGACCTTATTAGACACCTGTTAGTAATATAGCAGGTTGTATTTATAGCCTCAGGCCAAAAATTCTTTGCCAGTCCAGAGTTAATCAACATGATTCTTCCTATTTCTACCAAAGTTCTATTTTTCCTCTTTACAACTCCATTTTGCTGAGGAGTTCTAAGAACTGAAAGAGTTATGGTGAATTCCATGTTCAGTACAAAAGCCATCTAGTGTTGAATTTTCAAAATAAGTACCATGATTAGATTTGATTCCAACAACTTTGATTCCAAACTGATTCTGAATTTACTTAATGAGGTTGATCAATAACTCAGTAGCCTCATCCTTGGATCTTAGAACTTTACCCAGGTATATCTTAAGTAGTCATCAACCATCACCATAATTCATCTTTTTCCACACCTACTTTAAACCTTCACTGGACCACAGAGATTAGTATGAATAAGCTCAATGGGCCTAGAGTACTTACTTCATGCTTAGGCTTGAATGATCTCTTTGTCTATTTTTCTTGAGCATAAGCTTCACACACCTTGGAGTCTCTGAAGTTCACCTTTGGTAAGCCATGAACCAGGTCCTTGGACACTAGATTTTTTAGTAAAGAGGGACTGACATGACCAAGTCTCCTATGCCACAAGTCACTTGAATCATCTTGGACTTTTAAACATGTCAGATTGTCCATTTTTATCGTTCTTAGGTCAGCCACATACATATTTCTACATCTTATAGCTGTCAACACCACTTCATTTGTGGACAGTGATGTGCTGTCAAAATATAATAAATTTTATGCCTAAAATAAAAAATTTTCCAAGTCCTTAATACGACTTTTATAGGTTTTATGTGCTTTTATTCTGTTCTTGCAGAAAATATAGGTTGATATGATTTTGGGAGAAAATTATAGATTTTACTGAAGTACAGGACGTACGACCCACCTTACGAGTCGTAGTCTAAGCTATGAGTCATAAGATGCCCTAGTAGCAAGGAACCGTGAGTAAACTTAAGAAGTTACAATGTGAAGGTCACCCATATGAGGCTACCGTATGAGTCTTAGCTTTCATTATGACTCGTATAGGTGGGGATCGTAGCAAGGAACAGTGAGCCAAAAGTTTGGACCATGAACTAAAAGCCTAGACTACTAGAAGAGCATACGAGTTGTATCCCAAGCAACGACTTGTAACAGTGGATTGTATTAGTCAAATTCAAAATGCCAAGTGCTAACCATGAAATCCCTACGAGTCGTATCTGCGAGACGTAATAGCTGCCAGCTGTATTTTTTATTTAATTTTTAGGGTAATTTTATAAATAGTATAAATAGTTAATGATTAGGGTTTTAGCAGAAGACTTTGAATATTTTTTTCAGATTGCATCACTTTGAATATTCTTTCTAGAATATTTCTAGGGTTTAGTGTAGATTTTAACTTCTAATTTGAAGACCCACTTTGGAGGATTGACAATCACATTGTACTCATCTTCTATTAATCCAAGCTTGTGGTTTTTATCATGAAGGTGTCTTTGTAATTATTTTGGGTAAACTCTCAACCATGTGTTTTACATTCATTGTTGTTGATTTTGCCTTATCGATGAGTAGCTAAGCACCTACAACTTGGAGTTGTGGGAACCATGAATAGTTGACTTAAAATAACCTAGACTTTGTGCATTTCTTTTATTAGCGTTTTGCATGTATTATTTATTTCTCTTCATTTTGATTGTTGTTTGGTGGTGGACAACACCAAACCCCACCTACTATTACGATCTCGACCAAGGTAGTGACAAATAAAAAAAGGAAAGTAAATGATTGGATTCGATTGATGTGTTTTCGTCTAATCAACCAAACTTGACCAAGGGGAGATTTATTGGGATAATGGATAACGTTAATTGACACGCCATGGTTTCCGACCAAATGCCATGGTGAAATTCGACCTTCACCTTCACAAGAAGGCTGGAAGAACTTAATTTAACATCTTGCATGTGAATTCCTAATTAGATATATGTTGTCTAGGACAATTGAGTCAACAATCATGGAAAACACATTTTCCAAGTTGTCCCTCAATTTGATTATCTTCTTGCATAAATAGTGTAGTGTTTATTTTTGTTCTTCATTTTGAATCACAAACTCTCCTCCCTCCCCC